>NQII01000205.1:169866-274680 GCA_002778355.1 Clitarchus hookeri | reverse complement strand
GTTAGCTGTATCGCGTCGCGTTGTGCTATTGTGAAGACGGCTTAACGTGTTGTCGAAAACGGCGTTCCCGATCGGGAACGTGGCGGGTGAGAAGCTTGGTGACCGTATTTATTGCAAATATACATACAGCTTATGGTTTCGTCCTTCTTTAATTTAATGCATAACATAGAAAAGGTTACAATAAACGTGGTACATTATTATATACATATAATTGTATCAACAGATCTTCGGAAGTAGGAATGTATATTTCTTCATTGTGAACCAGAGTTGTAAGTGTAGCAATGGCCAGTTGGTTTTGTCTCATAGCTGCTAGTATTTACAGAAATATGTTTTGGGTTCGGGGCTCGACTGACAAATACATTTTACTTCTCATAATAATATAGCAAATAATTTTATTCCTACATGCAATATTCAAACTAATGAAATGGACAGCTTCTATCATTCTGTGGATAAATATATAAGCTACACAGGTTTTGTGTACGAAGCACGTTACTTCACTAGTGGTAAAGGGAATTCGTGCGTTCCTACAGTAAACAATTAAATACTTTAAAGATTTGTTGTTTAGGCCTAACGTAATTTTCTAGGCAAACTGTATAGTTGTATTTATTAAAAAAACATTTTACGTAACGTCTTCTATACATTTCGGGACGTACATTACAGTGAGATTTATTCAAACGGAATGTTAAATGGGACTACTATGTAAAAATTAGCTCATCTTTTAACAGTAGTTTTAAAACATAAAACAGCGTGTTTCTTTTAAACGAGTAGTGTTTTCAACTGCCAAAAGTGTCACAATTTTCCTCAGCCAAGAGTCTAACCATACAATGTGACAGTAGCCATGTCAAGAAATTTCACTCTAAATATACCGCGTTTCGCTTTGATAAATGGAATAGTACGTGTTTTAAATATAACAATTTATAAATAATAAATATATGTATGTGCACTTTTAAGCATTGACTAATCACTTACAATGCACAGTTTGTAAGAATAACTTTACTTTCATCATAGATTATTACAGGCACGACGTGTGTTTGCATTTGTCATGTTACCTTCCTGAACACAGAGGTGACAGGGGACGAAAGTTGTAATGGGGCGGTCGATAAAACACGATCATTACCGAGGGAATGTGGTCGTGAACCGACAATGCGCTTAGAATAACTATTTGGGTATATTTTTCTCCCGATCATTTCAAACGGCGCACAGTTCTATTTGTATCGCTTATATAGTGACCCTTAAAGTATATGAAGCAAATGTGAAGCTTAAAACTGTGTATTTCGGAACATCAAGGTGACAAAATGAAACATTATTTATTGACTCAAAACTCCAGCAAATCAGGGGAAAAAATGAATGCAATATTTTTTGCATTAAGAATCCAAAGCTGTTATTACAACACGAAATACAGCCATTAATACAATAACTCTAATCACCATCATCATCATCATAATCATCATCATCATCATCACCATCTTCACACCACAAGCTACCAACTTGTAGAAGACACATAACTTATGGGCTTGTTTTTTCTGTCTTTCTCGGTGCCAGTGTCCTAATAGAAGTAATCACAGGGTCATAAGATATTGAAATTATGTTCATTATATTTCTGTTAGTCGCCTCTTTGCTTGACTTGCGACATCTTCTCTCCCGGAACCTGTGAAAATTCTTGTTCCGGGCTTCCAGGGCCTCTTAGCTTAGCATTTATATCAGAAGCAAAACGACTTAAATAACGTGCGAACCATGAATTAGAATTTTGTGCCCTGCAGGAGGCATCGGATACCACGAGTACTCACTGACATACAACCGCTCTGTATCAAAGGCGTATTGCCGAAAATATTGGACGCTGACAGCATATCCACAGGATAAGGTGTGCGATAATATACAACACCGTTTTATCAGGACATCAGAAAGCCCTTTGATCGATGCCGAACATGCGGGTTCATCGAAAAAACGATGGGCTGTATTTCCATCATCCGTTGTGACTTGACCTTGTTTGACAGTATCATCAAGCAGGCCCATCACTAGTCGGAAACCAGACTTCACTGCTCTCTTCTTCTTCTCGACCTCACTTCTAAATGCTTGCTTCACATGCCATGACCATATCCCTAATCGATAACTTACATGGAGCAACCACTCGATAAATAGTATGTAAGCACTGAGTGTGTATTGCCCATACTTGAGAGCTTACTCATTAACTGGTCTCTTTCCATAGTATCTATATAATTCGTGACCTTCTGGAGCGCTCCACGCAACTTCCAGTGTTGACTCGATGCCGTCACTGTTAGTGCTGAACTCACTTTCCCATCAATCAGTGTCATCAACATTTGGTGTGTGACGGACCATTTTTCTTGCCATGGTAACCAATTTTCAGATGGAAGAAGTACTTTTATTTGCATGTCAATGTATTTGTACTCTTTTTTAATAGATTCTCTGGTCTCTTTCTGGAATTCCAATTTAAGTGGGCGACAAAACTTAGTTGAAAATGGTCGGTGATTCTGCCAAATTATTAGTTACTTTCTTTCCAGAGTTAACGTCATCACAGTACAATTGAAGAGGCGCGACACTTGTCATAAGTAAATTACTATCTTCATTTACACTTTCCCCAGTAAATTTTTTGTTTATACGTTGATTGGTTGCTCCCATCAAATCCTCACTTAGAAATGAAAACAACAATTTTAACGAGATAATGAAGTGCACTGATCATATCTATCTGGAGAGACAAAGAACGAGCGGAAGTGAGATCCATAAGCTCCTGTAATCAAATTTCGGCTTTCTGCTCTCTTATAATGATGTCCTTGGGATAGCTTTCGTTTTTGAATTTTGAACCTGTTTGTAAGATGGATACAAATTCGCACCTCCCACCTTAGCTTGATTTCGCAATTTCTGATATGAGCTGCGGGACATATCAATTTCAATCATCAGGGACAGGGTTTCATGAGGAGAGAATTACTCAATTTCCGTGATTTGTTGCAGCGATGTTCCGCGCTGTCCCGCGTCCGCCACTCCAGCATCAGGTACCTTTACATGCTGTCTAGAAGATGCGCGCACACTTCCTCATTCACTGTTTTCTCCGGAGGTGGCAAAATGTGGCACGAATTTTTTTTTATATTTTGTATGGGAATGTTTTATAGTTCGATTGGTAAAATATTTAGCTTGGGGCCTTGTGGGGAAAATTTTTTATGTCTGCGGACATACACAGATGTATGCAGGAATCGACCTGTAGAAGAAACCTTAATGAAAATAAGATAATGATATAAATTCATATAGTAAAGTTATAATACGAACATCATGATATACGGTTCTTTGATGGAAAAACTCTATAATTGTACCACCTTGTCAACTTAGATCACAGAACTACGAGAAATCTTCGACTCCAGTAACTCGCAAAAATGGCGTCTATATTACACAGTTACTTTGCAGGCCTCTCTCTGCTAAAGGAAAGGAGCAAATGCGCTCTCTCTTGTAGTTTTTACTGCCCTAGATATTGCAATACATGGCCATGAATAGTTTAAACAATAATTATGACTTTCATTTTTGGGGATTTTGTACAGGAAAATGGGTGCTTTGCCCAAATGTGCGGCGTCTTTTGATCACCACGAGAGTTGACTGTCGAGATCGACATCGAGACCCGCTGATAGACTACCCGAGAAGAATAAACCTCCTGGCTATAATGCTCGGAATACGTCTTGGTACTCGAGTTTCCTTACGATCGCTAGTATGTAGCTCGTCACGGACTGGTCTGTAACTCAGCAACAACAGAACTTCCAGGTATCATATGCGCAGTCTCACAAACATATTGTATTGAGTCTTCAGTAACAGCAGTGAGGACGCACCACTTGATGTTTGTGAGACAGCTGATAGCATGACCAGCTCTCTGCTAGCATCTATTCGGTCCTTGTGATATTCGCCCCACTTTCCCCGTTTGATAAGTGCCCAGATGTCTGTCGGGCACTATACACTACCACAAGCCTCGTGGTAGCACCACCATGTATATTCATGTCTTCAAGTTATTTAATATAAGATTTTCATTATATAGGTTTATCTTCAACCCCAACCACAAACTTTGTGAGGGTCTCGGTGGTGTAGTAGTCACACCATTCACCTCTCACCTAGGCTAACAGGGTTCGATTCTCGGCGGGGTCGCTCCTGGATTTTCGTAGGTGGGAATCGTTCCGGACGATGCCGGTGAGTTTTCTCGGGGATCTCCCGTTTCCCTGCCCTTCCATTCTGGCGCTGCTCCATTCTCACCTCATTTCACCCTCGTCAGCTCTCAAGATCTCGTTTTTAAGAGCCGCCAAAATCTCTCAACTCTACTCAACAATCAAGAAGGTATAGGAGAAATAGTCAGTTACTATTGAGGAACTATAAGACATTGGCAGAGCTCATGAAGTTCTACGAGTACAAACTTCTCACTTTAAGAAAAGTGATAATAACTCCACCTATATGGAGGTTTATAAAGTGAATTCAACCATAAAAGGCAGAGTTAGTGACCCATTGAAGAATTCTACAGATTTTTCATATGTCTTTAACAGCAATTCTCACATGGGAAAGAAATTATATCACTGCGGGGCAAAAATCATCTTGCCTGTGACCCTCAATGCCCTGATAAAAACAAAACATGTTTTAGTTATAAGTTACACATTAATTTTATCAGAGTATGTTGACGCTCCACCACTGTGGAAGACAGGGTGACTTATAGCGTCGTAGTTACGTCCTCCTGGCATAGACTATATGATGCCTTAAGGTTAAGGGGTTTGCAATAATGTAGTCGGTTGCTGTTTCATTTTGAAGGACGAATATACTGTTCGAAGTTTAAACAAGCACTACATACATCAACACTTCCGAGGTGTGGTACTCTAATAATTTTGCCTACTCGTATTAACTGTTTACGACGTCGTGGTGTAGGGGGTTTCTCTGGATGGCGTACTGTATACTTAACTCTTGCTGGTATGATGTCAGCTGTGGAGGGTGAGCTCCGGCGATGGGTGACCTTGGCAAGGCCGCAGGTGCTGCCGTCTCACTGGACTGCTGTTCTACTGATGTACTGACGTGGCGAGGGGTCCGAAACTCCCCCCCCCGGCCGCACTGGCACGGCTGACCTAACTCTCTGCTCGGCGATCTTCAACTGACTGACTACTCTGGGCGGCAATAATCAACTGACTCTTCACTTCTCTCATAAAGGGGTTTTTATGCATGCCAGCCTCCCTCCTTAAGTATCGGCATGTGTCTCTATTATTAGGGGAGGGGGTGAGGTGGTAGAATGCAGAACAATGCCTTTCAAAACCCGTGCCCTGGTTCCTGAAGGTTGGGGGCAGGGGGGGTAGCACCTTGCTCCTAGCTTGCTCTGTCAGCTATTTCCTGTTGTGTTTCCACATTGTCCTGTGGTTAGCTAAGGGGGGAGGGGAGTGTTCTCGGCACCATTATCCAGCTCATCAGCTGTTTCTTCCATGGTGCGTATTTTCTGAATTTAGGCGAACTGTGTTTCTCTATCTCGTGAAACCTCTGCGCTCAACAGATCTCACGGGCTTGCTAGAGGCATAGGGGGGTGGGAGGGTGTTAGGGAAGGCCTAAGCTGCAGGACACTTGTAACAGCGATCCGCCACCTGCCTCGTGGCACGTGTCGACTGAGAGGCGCTCGCAAAGGGTGTCAGCGAGGTTTCTATTCCAAAAGATATCACACGTCAAATTCCCCCCTTCTCTTCGAAGCTGATCCACCTTTGCCTTAATTCGGCCTAATTTCGCCTCTGGGGGCTCACCTACTCTGTGCTCTGTTCCGCCTCTGGAGTTGGCTTGCGCTCCATGTGTTTTGGTCGCGGGGCTGCCTCCCTCGTGAACTGCGGCAGCTGTTACTTCCCCTCTGTCTTTCTCCCTTCGGGGTCATCTTATCTGGCTGCCCCCCTGTTGGTGCGCACGTCCTAAGGTTAAACAGGCGCGGCCCTGCCTGTAACAAGGGCATAACCCTCCATCTCTGCGGGTTACCAAACATAAGGCGTTTATTCTCCATAAAACTGCGGTTCTATTCCTGGGTTCTATTCCTACCGTCGACTACATGATGCTGCACACTTCTAACTCCTGGCTATCTATTTGAACTTGCTAAATATAAACAAACATAGTACCACACCCCTCGGAGACTCAGTACAGTACACACCAACTTTCTTATAGGGTTACTCACCAATTCACATGGTTACACTATATGACCCTCAAAATTACCTTAATTGTTCTTCTGTGCTTCGGTCTCCTGTTAAGACGGAAAACCTGCTTGAAGTATGCAAACAACCAGTTGGCATAGGGCCTGTATATATTGCACAGCTGGCAATCTTTAAGTTTTGGTGACATTAATTGATTTTACGTTACGTCGGCGCATAGGCTGTACAAATAAAAAACCCTCTTATCTGCTAGGCTGGTAACTCTGTTCGAGAGTTATTTCTAATGTCTGGTACTCTGGAACTTTTTAACAAATGGCTGACTATAATACACAAACAACACTGGCTCATGTTATGTTTTTACTTTACCTCGACTCACAGGTCGTGGAAGAACAAAAAAATATAACTTCTTTACTGTCTCTCGGCTGTTGCCCGCGGCGTGGCCGTTAGGGCAATGTAAACATAAACTCTCTCTCGGTAAACAACTTAACAACACATGGAACTTGAATAAAAGTACACTCAGGAACACTTGAGTGTGGTATCTACAAATCTTTCGGCTGAAGGCCTGACTTCACGGGTCAAACTGTGAACAGTTCTTGTCGCACTTCATTGTTTGGCAGGTCGTATAACCTGACCTAGTTGTCTCAACAGGTGGCATGGGTATTCACTTACCCAAAGATTCTGTTTCTGGCTGCGGGGCGATGTCTTCTTACACCTCGCCTGGGAACTTGGGTGAGCCTTGGCATCTGCGGTGGTGAGGGGGTGAGGGCCGCCTGGCCTTCTCTCTCGGCGTTGACATCACTGGACTGCTGCGTTGCAGGCCCGATCTCGGTTCGTGACTGCGGATTCCCGGCTTCGTTGCTTGGTTAGTGCACTTCGCTTCTCGCCTACTGTCTATTCTGTGTCCGCTTTCTTCCCGCGCACACTCGTTCTTCGTGTCTTCGCTCTCGCCTGTCTGTCCTTCGCCCGTACTTGCTTTTCGCTTGTTCTCCTTTACACTCCTTTTCCCGTCAGCGTATACTTTCAGCCTCGGTTATCGCGTCTCTGGTGGGCGGCGATGTTTCTCTCCGCCTGGCGTTTATTAACTGAGATAGCGCGCATGGCGGCGCTGTGCGTAATACGGTAGATAACTCTTAGGGCTGTGTTGCCTTCGTGGCTTTTATAACTGTTGCCCGTTATCTATCCCTGACCTGGGTCACTGTCCCTTGACCTAGTGACCCACTGCTGGTCATTGGCCTCGCTACTCACACCTCTGGCTCACGTCTCTGAGCATTTGAGGCCCGATAAGCACGTCTCACCAGTGATTTGCTTACTGGCCACATGGTTTTACACTCGTCCGCCTGACTAATTCTCCCATCATTTACAGTGACCCTCCTGCAGGGTACTCATGACCTAACTTTACTATGGGTAGCCTCGGAATTGCATCCTAGTCCGCCTACCACACGTCATTTCCCACTGTCTAGTGGAAATGACCTCGCATTTTCCTCCTGTTACCGCTCCTCGCTACTGTCTATTCGCTAGACTCGCTCGATCGCACTCGTCTACTCCTCGCTCGCTCGTCCCTCGTCGGCTCTCGAAATATCTCGCCACTTTCACTATCGTCCATCCTGCAATGGGCTGTAGTGGCCTACTTCTTCGGTAACCGCTCCTCGCTAAATTTCCTTCGGTCTCCCGCCTCGCTCTCTCACTCGAACTCGCTACTCGTCCTCGACTGGGCACCAAAGGGGTTTGAGACTTCCTTTAAGTCTTTGGGTTCCTCCTTACTAGCTCGGTACTTCGGTATGTTTCCGCCTGACTAGGTCGGAGATCTGGTACAGGTGAGACCCATTTTCTAGGGTATACAGGTATAGTCTGGTTCTTTGATACTGTCTCTACAGACGTATCTGTGCCCCACGTTGGGCGCCAATTTAACTTGATGCTCCGCCACTGTGGAAGACAGGGTGACTTATAGCATCGTAGTTACGTCCTCCCAGCATAGACTATATGATGCCTGAAGGTTAAGGGGTTTGGAAACATTTCAAAAGCCAACAGCCCTCAGATACAGCAATGCTAAAAATAAAATAACTGTTCATAAGGCAGTTCAGAACCATTAGATAATTTAGGGGAGCTTACAGTAAATATTTCTTATGCTGACAAAGTGGTTCAGTCACAAATTCAAGGGATGTGGACCTCATACATTAGGAAAACTGTCGGTGGCAAAACTATGAGTTTTGGAATTACATGGACAGATTAATCGCATTTTAGGCCAGGGAAACCTTAGGGTAGGAAAATTTTTTTTTTTCATCTTCAACTCTCAATAGATCCATCAGTTACCCCAGTTATTCAGCCATTACAAAGAATACACTTGGCTCTGAAAGAAAACGTTGCTCAGCTAAAAATAAATGATAGTATTGAAAAGGTATATGGACCATCCAAATGGGTTTTCCCAATTTTGCCAATTCATAAGAGAGATAGTATTGAGACTGTGGACAGACATGCGATGACTTGAGTTGAGATATTTGGGCGGTTCCTAACAACGAGGTCTTGAGAGCCGATGTGTGTAGATATGAGAACAGCCAATAAAGCAGTTCTGAAGGCAAGTTCCCTCATACCAACTATGGAATATTTACATTTTAAAGTTGTAAAAAGTACAAATTTTTCAAAATTGGATATGCACATGACATTCCATCATGACGAACTGTATTAAAATTCACTGGAATTAACTACACTCAGCACTCATTCGGACTTTGAAGTTTCAAACATATCATGTTTGTATTGAACCGTGCAGCTCCAGAGTAAAAAAAAAGTGAATTATGTGTTTTTTGATATTGATGATATATTCATTTTTGGGGCAATAAAAGAAATCCATGACATCAGGTTGGAAAAGGTTCTCAATGTTCTTAAAAATCGAGACATTAATTGAATTGAAGAAAAATGAGAATATGGCGAAATTTCAATTAAGTTACTGGCCCACATCATATCGCACAAAGAAATAAAGCATACATAAGATATTGGAACAGCATTAAAGAACTGCTGGAGACCACAGAATATTTCGGAATTAAGAGGTTTATTAGGCTTTCTGAATGGACTATGTTGCCAGTTTCGTTTCTGACATTTCATCGAAAATAGAATCTCTTCGGAAGCTCACACACTAGTCAGTACCTTTCAGACAATGTTTGGGCTTGTGAGCGCTTAAAATCGTGTCTGATTGCAAATAAGTACAGCCTTTTTATTGATCACAAACCATTAGAAGTAATTTTAGACTCAAGGTCAAAATCTATTGCACGCATTGAGCGTTGGTTGTTATGACTTCAGTTGTTTGATTATTAAGTAAATTTTATGAAAGTAAACAACCATATTGCGGACCCTTTGTCTTGGTTGAGAGAAAATAGAAAAAAAGTGATTAAACAGGGTACTTACCGTATGCACTCAGCTACCTGCCTTACATCTGTAGGAGCAGATTGCTGATGCAACAAAAATGGATCCAGTCTTACCAAAATTTAAATTATTTTTGAAGACAGACATATGGGACTTTACAGATCCTGAAATTTACCCTTCTGGGCTATGAAAATTAAACTAAGTGAAGTGAAGGACATCCTGTTGAAAGACACGAAGTTGATTGTACCTAAAATGTTACAGAACAGTCCTAAAATTAGCACATGAAGGTCACCCAGGAATTGTATAAGTGAAAAGCCGAATACGGTATAAAGTTTGGTGGCCAGGGATGGAAAGAGCGGCTGATGCAATAATGTGCAAGTCACTAGGAAACCAGAAAAACTTTAACTTACTAACATTCTGGAAAAGCCTTGGGGGAACAGCAGCATATGTTTAAGGCCCTTTTCCAAATTGATTACTGTTTTTAGTGGTAGTAGACTATTTAAGTAGATTCATGAAAGTAAGGAAGTTAAGTAACACAAATTAAAAGGCAAAAATAAAGGCCTTGGATTTCAATTTTGCCCGATATAGATATCCAGAATGCCTAACAGCAGACAATGGTTAAAATTTTACCAGTACAGAAACAGAAAATTATCTGAAGGAATGAGGCATTCTACACAACAAAGTTACTCCACTACACCCATAAGTAAATTGTAATAGTGGAATTATTAAGTCCAGGAATTATTCGAAGACTGCAAATTGCAAACACATTCAGTTTAGACTGTAAATTTTAATTGAAAAAATATTGACTAATGTATGAAAACCACATCCATCAAACAACAGGAACTAGTCCAGCAGAATTAATTTTTTCACGAAAGCTCTGAGACAAGATTCCTAGCTTGACGATATACACATCTGATAAAATTTCAGAAGAAGTTAAAAAAGATATCATATAAAACAAATTTAAGAAAAATTAATGTGTGAACATAAAAAGGAGAGCTGCGGACAGACATATGGCAGTTGGTGATATGGTTTTGATAAAAACAAAATCCAAAATCAATTAGTTGTCAACATTTGAGCTCAACCCGCTAAGAGTTCTAAAAAGAATAGGAGTGCAGTAACAGTAGAAACACCAGAAAGTAGATATATTTTACATGAAAATATACTTCATTTCGTCCATTTATAAACGTGAATGGCGAGAATGAAGAGGAAGAAAATAGAGTCGCTCCAGCCCAGATTGGAGCTGAAACAGAAGAAGGAGACGAGATTGAAGAGGAAGAAAATGTAGTTCTTACAGCTCAGGTAAAGCTGAGATGGGGGGAGAAGGCTAACCAACAGACGAAAGACGGAATTAGGAAGCAAGGAAGAATCAATCGCTCAAGAAGACCACGCAAGTACCTAAAGGTTATGAGTTAAACAATTTGGGGAAAACCTATTAAATGGTGTTTTTACTTAATTTTTTTTATTAGAAGTGATATACTACCAATGGTTGTTGTTAAAAGAGGAGCATCGAAAAGAATAGATCATGAAGAATAAAAATTATGGGTATGATTTGTAATGACGAATAATGTTAATAAAGTGTCTAATTCAAAGTACACTGGAGAGCAAAAAAAAAAACTGATATAGGCGTGCGTATGCAAATAACATAGGTATGGAACCAATCATAGTAACGCGATGTGGTCGGCAGCGCCTATATAAGACAACAAGCGTCTGGTAAAGTTTCTAGATCGGTTACTGCTGCTATAATGGCAGGTTATCATGATTTAAGTGAGTTTGAACGTGGTGTTATAGTCAGCGCTCGAGAGATGGGACATAGCATCTCCGAGGTAGGGATAACATTTGGATTTTCGCGTACGACCATTTCACAAATGTACCGTGAATATCGGGAATCCGGTAAAGCATCATATTTTCGACATAGCTGCGGCCGGAAAAAGATCGTAAACGAACGAGACAAACGACGACTAACGAGAATAATTAAACGTGACAGATGTGCAACCCTTTCTCAAATTGGCGCAGATTTAAATGCTGGGGCATCAATAAGCGCCAGCGTGTGAACTATTCAATGGACCATAATTGATATGGGCTTTCGGAGCCGAAGGCCCACTCATGTACCATTGTTGACTGCACGACACAAAGCTTTACGCCTCACCTGGGCCCGCCAACNATTGATATGGGCTTTCGGAGCCGAAGGCCCACTCATGTACCATTGTTGACTGCACGACACAAAGCTTTACGCCTCGCCTGGGCCCGCCAACACCACCATTGGTCTGTTGATGACTCGAAACCCGTTGCCTGATCTGAAGAGTCCCATTTCCAATTGTATCGTGTGGATGGACGTGTACGGGTATGTAGACATCCTCATGAATCCATGGACCTTGCATGTCATCAGGAGACTGTTCAAGCTGGTGGAGGCTCTGTCACGGCATGAGGCGTGTGAAGTTGACGTGAAATGGGATCCCTGATACGTATAAATACGACTCTGACAGGTGACATATACGTAAGCATCCTGTCCGATCACCTGCACCCATTCATGTCCATTGTGCATTCCGACGGACGTGGACAATTCCAGCAAGACAATGCGATCCCCCACACGTTGATAGTTGCTACCGATTGGCTCAAGCAACATTCTTCTGACTTTAGAGACTTCCATTGGCCACCTAAATCACCAGGCATGAACATTATTGAGCATATCTGAGATGCCTTGCAACGTGCTGTTAAGACAAGATCTGCCCCGCCTCGCATTCCTAGTGATTTTTGGATTGCCCTGCAGGATTCATGGTGTGAATTGCATCCTGCATACCTTCAGACATTAGTCGAGTCCAAGCCACGTCGTCTTGCGGCACTTCTGCGTGCTCGCGGGGGCCTTACACGATATTAGGCAGGTGTACCAGTTTTTTTGGCTCTTCATTATATGTTGTTGTGATACAGTACACTGCTTCATACTCACCTCACTTCAACCTCATCGGCTCTCAGGAGCTCGCAGTTGAGAGCCGCCTAAACATCTCCCCTCTTCAACACTCCAGAAACTTTGTGTGATGATTTTCTATTGAAAATAATGTTTAAAACATAAAATGACCTACATCACTCCACAAACTTTGTGAAATGATTCTTTATAGAAAATAAGGTTGAAAATATATAACGACCTGCATCATGACGTGAATATTAAAGCAGATACACGCTTTGGAAAGTCAAGGACTGCTATGTTTTATCTAAAGATTCGTTCGTTTGAGTGTGTCACACGAAGGCAATGCTTTTTGTACCTTTCATGTACACATGATTATTATGTCATAACAATTGATAAACATTCACTGACAACACAATTTTGCCGATTAATGACATGGCACTCTCTAGTTTCCTAATGTCTGCCGATGTTATTACCTGCCAAATGTTCGCAGAAGGCTGATATTATATCAGGCTAACAACGTTCGCGAATTTGATATCTCATCTTAATTAGTTTCTGGTATATGGTCTGGTTCGCAGGTCTGAGTGGATTTGAGCAAAACTTCAAAGTCTGCATACTAAACGATCGGCAACTGTGACACGTGGTGGTAATTTCATAATTTCAATACAGGTGCCCTTGCATATATCTCGTGCATGCGGGGCATTTTCTTTGCTTGCAATATTTCTTGTGTTCTAAGTACTGCTCACCTGTCTAACCAAAAACTTGTAGTTGGTCGTCGAATAAGTGAAGCACGGTTTGCAAATATACATTTTCTCCTTGTGGGCCGCCAGTTACAATTTCATGAGCTGAGAAAAAAATGTAGCAATAGTGGACGTTTTCTTTGGTAGTCAGCATCAGCAGCTCGCAATTATCCGATTTCTCTTATTTCGTAACTCATATGGGCATGACCTTCTTGTTGGCAATGAGTGAGATCACGTTGACTGTTATGGTAAGGTTGTTCATCTGAAAGACTTTAATTTGGCACAGTAGGGTCAAAAAATCCATTATAAAAAGTCATATATTTTAGCAGGGCTTCATGATGCTGTTCTATGCCATCTTAGTCTTCGCCTTCCACGAATATTGTTGCAATTGTCTACCTGAAACACATGTGGTCACTGGTGTCATTGGGTTGACGATGGCTACTCTTCTCTCTCTCTCTCTCGCTGTCTCTCTGATAGCTCGATGTAGTAAGTGTTACTGAGGGGTCCAGCTTGTTGATTTGGAGCTGTAGATGATTCGCCCTTGATAATATCCATTCAAAATTGCACTTTTTGAACATTTCCTCCTTGTGGTATATATTTTCAACACCAATCCTTACAGCCTTTTTGATTTCGTCCGTCTCATATATGGGTTAAGTCCTTGTTATAAATGCTTGCCTGTATGCTATATTATCGAACATAATTGCACTCGAACAACATATTGAATTTTTTTTGGGCATTGTTTTTTGCACTTTTTCGCTCAGCTTATTAATAATATTGCTTCGCATGTAGAACAAATACGTGCAAACAATGTCGACGTGCCTGTGTTATTTTGGGTAAATTACATTACTCTCGTGCGCCGACTGTAACACCACGTTCAAACTCACTTAAATCTTGATAACCTGTCGCAGCAGTAATCGATCTAGCAACTTTGCCAGACGCTTGTTGTCTTATATAGGCGCTGCCGACCGCATCGCGTTACTATGATTGGTTCCGTACCTCTGTTATTTGCATACGCACGCCTATACTAGTTTTTTTGGCTCTCCAGTGTATTTTCCATCCCTCCATTTGTGTGAGTAGAGAACAGTACGTCACGACTTAAAAATAATTGTATCTGCTAGTGTATTGTATCTCAATTATCGAAACGATGTAAGGCGTGCGCCATTTTTACAACTACAAGGAGAGGTTAACGGGATCCGAGTCGTTTAGGGTAGGTCAAGGCCTCTCTTAACTTTGAGAGTGCCCGCAACTCTAACCAACACGCAAACAACTAGCTAATCGTTTAAGAATCTCGCTTTCCTGCCAGAACGAGAGGTACCGAATGGGGCTCGCTTCTCCATCGTAAAAGTGTTTATGAATACCAGCCTAAGACATGGAACTACTTTTCCTCCGTCACTACCAACTTTATTAGATGTATGCCGGTGTACATGTCCCATACCGGCGTACATGTCCGTTAAAATGAAAGCAAGCATGGGCAGTGACATTTTTCAGAAGTTGATTTCAGCAATGCTCTTTTGATCGTTAACAGTCTATAGTCAAGTAAATCGGGTCACGTGACAATTTAATAAACTAAAAGTAGAATAAGTACTGCTTAAGGGTTCCTCGTGCCTGGCGCTTGAGCTGCATTGCAGAGTGTTTGAAATGCTGGTTGTTTGACGAAAATATTGAACGTGCGCCAGTATGATTATACCTACGAAAAGACATCCTCCCCAGACGAGGATGGAATGGTTCTTTAAACTTACAACGCATGCTGTAAATATTATTTTGGAGCCATACAATATAGGTAAAAACTGCTTTTTTTTAGATTGCCGTATCTTAAAACATATTAGCCTGACACTAGTCAAACTACGATAGGAGACCGTATTGAACTTTGCTACAGACTTCTCATTAATAAAATGACAGGGTCGCCGCTGAAAGTGCCATAGGTAGAGGCAGCACTACGAAAACACTGCACGCCAGTTCAGAGCCGTGCGCGTAGCGGCGATGGCGCTCTTGTAGCGCGTGCCAGTGTGACCCTTATAGCTGCCGCGCTTCTCGGCTAAATAAGGAGAACAATGCTAACGGGCGGGCGGGCAGAAGGGACACGGGGCGCTGTACAACTCTTGGCGGTGTCTGTACGGCTGTAAGGAGACTGAGATAGAGATGGCGTGCCCGCGCTTTATAAATTATGCGCGAGGGGGCGTGGTCCCGGCCTGGTCTGGGAGAGGGGGAGGGGTCGCAGGGAGGGTAATGGCGACAAGCAAGGCAGTGTGTGCGTGCCATTATGCAGCGCAGCTTCCCCCCTCCCCTNCGGTGTCTGTACGGCTGTAAGGAGACTGAGATAGAGATGGCGTGCCCGCGCTTTATAAATTATGCGCGAGGGGGCGTGGTCCCGGCCTGGTCTGGGAGAGGGGGAGGGGTCGCAGGGAGGGTAATGGCGACAAGCAAGGCAGTGTGTGCGTGCCATTATGCAGCGCAGCTTCCCCCCTCCCCTTTTTTTTGACGCTAGTGACATTCCGTCTGCTTCAACACCCACTCGGCACACTCGGTCTTCCCCTACACGCTAACTTGTCCCCAGCCCAACACTGTCAGCATGTATAGTCTATTCGTTGTTTCCTTACTCTTTTCGAATCAAACCTCTGAAGAAAAAAACACCCCATGTTTGACGTATTTGATTGCTTTCTGAAAATGTCATGTATCACTGGCGTTTTATACTTGGGTTGACATAAAAGTACCTTACTTTAGGTTAANATTGCTTTCTGAAAATGTCATGTATCACTGGCGTTTTATACTTGGGTTGACATAAAAGTACCTTACTTTAGGTTAAATGTAATTTTTACTATAATTTATATATAAATTGTAATATTTCATTTATGAATACTATAAATACAGGCAAAGGAAAATAGGTAAGTTAGTAATGCCTAGTGAAAATGAGTTCTTATGCAATATATTATTACACTGAGTGCGCACGAATGCGGTGCGTTGGCCTTCTGGCCGAATATCCTGAAAAGTAGAACTTAGAAGTGCTTTAGAAAAGTTGGAAGTAACCTTGAATGGAGTATACAAACTGTAGCACAAGGTAATCAACACCCTGCCTCTGACCAGTAAACAAGATTAAACGCCTCAAGGCTACACCAGGCAGTCAGGCAGCATTGCGATTGCAACGGCGATGGAAAGCAGCGCAAACATTATTCGCGCGTGATACGCTTCCTCAGAATTGTAAACCTTTTCTATAGGGTTTTAAAACAGCAGCCTGTACAGAAAAGGTAACGTTGTCGCAATAGTTTGCTACACTGTTTTACAGAAAAATAATTATCGTAGACAGAGGGTTACTTACTGCTACTTAAACTTTACAACGACAACATTTGTGTTTCAGCAACCAGAGTTATGAATGGGCAACAAAATACCGACTTTTATTTCTGTCCTGAAAAAATATATACATTGAAATATTCATCAGTATATAGAAAATTAGAAAGACACAACTGCTTACAACAAGACCCATATGATAACTGGGTATGCCTCCTTAACTCCTTCAGTTATATGTAAAAATATCAGTTTGGCAACTGGAATAAACACACTGACTGTAACTGTTCTACTATCGGTATGACGACCTGCCATTACGCCCTAAATTTTTAAACGGCCGACATTTTGAAAATAATATTACGGCGCGGTCGAAAACTATAANAACTGGGTATGCCTCCTTAACTCCTTCAGTTATATGTAAAAATATCAGTTTGGCAACTGGAATAAACACACTGACTGCAACTGTTCTACTATCGGTATGACGACCTGCCATTACGCCCTAAATTTTTAAACGGCCGACAATTTGAAAATAATATTACGGCGCGGTCGAAAACTATAAGAGTCGGATGTTATTTATTAGTACTAGGGGGCTAGGCTATTATTGCCGAGTTTGGTGAAATTCGTTGTCTTACGGGTTANGAGGCGGCGAGACACATACACAGCATACACATGCGAAATTTACCTCGTATATCTAGCAGCTTACATTCGAAAAGTAAGCTAAAAACGAGCTTTCTGCAAATACCGTACATCTTGAAAGTTCATACTTCTTATGCGCTTGTATATATAACAAACTGTTATTTCAGCTTTAACGCATTTAAAATCACAGCAGTTCAAACATGCAATATGTAAATTACGAAAGAATAACATCACTGTGTTTTTTAAATAACGTAACTAATTTTATAGGTTTGCGTTGCTCAGTAAGAACTTTTTTTTTTCTCAAAAGAGTTTTGCAAAATGTGAAGTCTATTAAAACATTCTAAAACGAGATCATATTAAAATAAAGCACAATATTATATCTGCAGAATGATCCCCCCTCCTTTTTTTCCCTAGCTCATACAGCAGATATCAGATAATTCTCCAAAATTTCTTGGCAAATTTTCCTCTTAATTGTAAGACAGTGGTTTTTAAAGCGTATCCGAATGTCTCATCCAGCTAGCAGATTTTCTAACGTTCGTCCTACGATTAAAGGAAATCGTATTTTGTCGGTATATTATCCCAGCCTAGTCTTCGAAGTCGTGTGCCGAACTAAAATATTAAATATCGCATCTGATACGATTTTTAACTTTATTAATTTAACTGCAAATTATGCCTTGGTTAATTATTAAGTATTTGTGGACGTACAAAATAGCCTAGCAGTCAATACGGATACGAACTTTCATAAAAAAAATTCTATTTGACGTAAATAATCTGCAAATGTCTGTTAACAAGGCGCGTGATACGTAGGGACTGGAATAATTTGCGCATGCAGTGATCTGTATGATGGATTTCACAGTCGGGGAGTCATAAAAATGATAAATTGAAATTAATCCATTCAGTTTGTTCCTTTTGTTTTGTGTTCCAGGTTATTTACTGTTTCTAAGATCGTTTTCACATTACAAACTATGGCAAATTGCAGAAGTAATACAGAGTAAAGTTATTATTTTAAATTTATCCTATCCCTGAGTTATTTTCGTGTTCGAAATCACAGAAAAAATCTGTATGTATAAAAAACGAAAACTATTAATATTGACTCTCACTTTAGATTTTAAAGACAAACATTGCTGAAAGATCTCCATGCTTCGTTGCTAAACGTCGTATATTTTTCTTCCCATGCCAATGATACAGTACATACGCCACATAATTGCGTACAGTTAAATATTTACTGTTTATGCATACCACCCGTTATATATTGCATAGGCCTGCACTATTTAAAAATTTTTTAGCGTGTCGTATAATTGGATATAACTATATGAAATAACCACATGAATTATAAGTAATATAATGGCAACTGATTGAACATGTTTGAACTATACTTATGCTGAATGACATAACGCATGCAGCAAATTAAGTTTATTTAAAAAAATTGCATATTTCAGAAAATATGTTCTGCATGGTACCATGATTTAATAAAACACTGTTTTCGAGAAACTTGTACAAATAGCTTTCACACATACGTTGGATCGTCGAGCTCAGTTATAATAAGCTTCCCGTATTGGATGCTCGACAGAATGTTTTTCCATTGTCTTTAATCACGTGGTTTCGTGAGCGCAGGCTGTTGGCTGTAGAACCTGGTGAATATAGCGGAATTCTTATCAGCTGAACGTGCCAACACTTCGTCTAGGCGCACCTTTACCTGGCGGGTTGGCCAAATCAAATCAACACGCTGCCGGCCAGCTCGTGCTTTCGAACCTTGCTCACACGATCAGAAACCTCTAAGAGAAGACGTGAGTTAATACCGTTCTGAGTTACGCATCTAAAGAATGTAACAAAAGAATGAATGTTTTATTCCCGGTGCATAATGATCTCATTCTCTTGGTTCGCCATTTTCTTTTAGTAACTAAGGAATATGGATTTGCAGTTCTAGGTACCCTATGACTAACTGGCAAGAAAATACCGAACACTTATAACACAATTACTTATATCTCGTAATTAAAGATTCTAGTATTTCGCAATATACCATAATAGCGGTAGGCCTATAGACTCTACAACTGGCAATTTATGCAACAGCTGCTGTTTCTGTCAACTCGACTAAAGAATGATTAACCTCACAGTTGAACGGTGGCGGAGTCGTTCGCAAGTGGGAGAAATATACTGCACTTTCGCCAACCTGAAACAAAATTTTTACGCGAAATCACAAACTGTCTACAAATTGTAACACAACTAGCTTAACACGGTGTTAAATTTGAGATAATCTTGTAAGAATGTTTGAGGCAAAAATAATTTTTATAACTTAATTTGTTCAGCACGGAAAACTTTCAGCAGCTACGGTTTCACATGAAAAGTAATTTTGAAAACACATGTAAGAATGTTCTTGGATCGTACCCAATACTTTAATAATTTGAAAATGAAGCGATAGTAACAGTACAAAACTGTGCACGCAGTAATATCGTATGAAGAGAGGTGACAGTTCCCAGAACTCTTGCAGAGGAGGATCTAGTGCCGAATCTTCTTTGGAAGAGGGATATTTGTGATAGATTACTAGGAAGAAACTTTGTGGCTGTAGCCAAGGGGACCGGAAATCAAAATAAATAATGCATGGACTAATACTGCGTGGGTACAGAAACGATCGGGCTGAATATTCATTGACTTGGATTCCTCGTTAAAATAATTTATAAATGTGATTTTATACATTACATAGGCTATATGTCTACCGCGGTTACAAATTATCTATGTGCTTTTCAATTTTGAATAAATTATTGTCCATAACGTAAACGACACATACGAAATAAATCGAAACACATTGTAAAATTTTTATAAAGTAAATTAACTTTGTATTTTATTTTAACATTACTGAATAAAATTGTTTTGCGTGGTTTTGCTACAGAAAACTATTCTGCTGAATAATTTAAATACAGACCCTAATGCACGGCCAGGATCGACCACAGGACCTGAAGCGTAACTTCACCTTGCAGTTTCTATTCCGCCGTTTATTTCTAGAATGTTTTGCATGTAGGGCGACCAGATGTCCTGCTTTCCACGTGCTCTTTTTTTTTCTTCAAAACATTGTCCTGAGGGATACGCTAGCCCAAATAGTTATAGGATTTCCTTCCATGGCCAAGTGTCCTGCTAAAAGTCCTGCTTTTTATATACAAACAACTACTTGAAATTTATATTATTTATACACACGCAATGTGTTTTATGAACTGATTATACAAAATAACACTTTGCTGCGTGCCATTCATCCTAACAAAAATATTTTTTTCCAATAAATGTTAATATACCCTACTAAATTGTTTTACTAGTGTTTCTTAACTTTCTATGAAATTGTAATAATGAGTTCGATTAAGATCCACATATTATTTGTATGTATTCTTTTAAATTTTTCGATAAATTCAGCTAACCTACTATTAGTTACAATACTGTTTTGCCTGAAAGTTATCCACATTCCTTTTATTTTAAGCCACATTTATTATGACAAATGCCCTGCTTCTGTATTAAAATGTCTGGTCACGCTATTTGCATCGATTTACAAGTTTTACGCACTGAAAAATTATTCTTCCACCAGGAGTAAATAAAATGGATCGTAGCATAAGTTTTCATTATGGTAATTTCCTTTGTATTTATTTCAAATGTTTCATTGAATTCATTAACTCATAGGAATGTTTTTCTGTGTCAAGAAATATTTTAAAAATTAGGCTTTGCTTTTCTTGATAGATGAGTTTATATTTGAACTTTACAAAGTAATGTAGTTATCGAGTAAGAAAAAGAAAGGCAAGCAAAAAAAGTATCCGCATGGTTTCAAACCGTCCGTAACCAAACAGAATCGCTAGCATTTACATTAATAAGGTTACTATCTTTGAAATGTAAATAAAAATCTGTCATGATTGAATATTATGTATCCAAAACTTGACAATTTTTAAGGTCGTTCACTTTTCCCCACTATTCCTTAGACGCGCTCTTACTTACCGATAATATTCTGTTGCATATAATATTTTTGCACGTATGTCCATTTCGTAATTTGAAAATGTTCTATATTGCAATGTTTTCAGGGTGATAAAAACTTTTGTTTTCCTTATTGAATTTTATTCTTTATAGCATATTTACCAGGAAATAATTATTTAGAGAAATACCTGGATTGGATCATTATTTTGCTTGTGTGCTTGAAAAGTACCAACCAGTGAGTAGTTTGAGAATCTCGATGTACATGAAAATGAACATAATTATAAGCACTATTCTTGGTTTAATATAGGTTTAACTTTAGTTAAACATTCCAATCCCACATATTCTTAGGCATCATTTATTGAGAAAAAACCATAACATCCACCTGGCTACTCCATGGATCTGTTGTGAGCAGTTATTTATTGCTCTATATATTTCATACACTTACAGTTATGGCTTAGTACTGCTTTTGCTTTTAATTAAAGTACGTTTTCGTTTTGGATAAGACATAGATGGCAGAAAGTGAATGAATCACAGAAATTCCGTACTATGGTTTCGAATGGCCAACTGAAATAGGGGCGTGGTATCACAGCTAGAAAAGAACTAATATGTTAGAGAAAAGCACAATACATAAACATTATAAATAGGAATCAGTAATTTCAATCACTCGAACTATTTTACTAAATCTGCAGTTTATAGGCTGTAATCTACTGTCGAATCAGCAGATAGCACTAAGGTTTTACTGCAAAAATAGTGCAATTGTCTATATTAATCAGTAGAAATCACTGTTTAATAAGTGATTACTGGCAACTCAAATGGTCGCTAGAATTTAACCGATTAAAGTGGAACAGATCGGCATTCAAAGTCGCAGATTTGGATGACTTTGAACTGTTTCGATTTGAGAGCGTACGCACAGCCTACGCCGTGCTTCGAACGTTGTTCTCGGCGTGAGCACTAAAGTTCCGGCGCGCCTCTCGCTGCTAATGAAGCAGACGGTAAAGCACCGTGTGAACAGCGGGCGGCCTGCGGTGCGTGCGTGTGGGCCCGGGTGAGAGATTAAACCGCCCGACATTGGCGAGAAGCCTGGCCCGTGGACCACGAACCCATTCCCGGAATTAAACCACACGTAAGTACAGGGCAGGGCGAGCGATGATTAGAACTTCACGGAGAGTTGCGGCTGGGAGGGGGGAGAAACTTNCCCCCCCAAAAAAAGAAAAAAAAAAGACGACCACGATAAGTAAATAGAAACATAATATCATACCGCCTGGCATATAAGATGTGCATTAATAACAAACAAGCGCCTGGTAATAAAGGGTTTTGAATTATAGTGATTGAAAAGCTTAAAGTGGTGTGTGCAAGTTCTCAAAGTGAATATTATTAAATCGACGAAGGGTGCGGAGGGGGGAGGGCGGGGTCATGGAGGTGACTCATCGCTGCTTTGTTCCGGCGAAGAGATAGAAGGACGACCTTCTCTTATATTCAAATCAAGTTTCTTTCTCTGTCTTGACGAGTGCGGGCGAACTGATAACGCGATGCCCACGGACGAAGGTCATTGATGGCAGGCGCTGGACTCTGGTCTACCATGCTACCGTCTTCCACACGCTGTGGTTCAGTTGGCGCTTTCTTCGGCTTGCGCCCGCAAGACACAGTTTTTTTTTATGTTCCGTGGCCGTTCAGTTGTTGGGCATAACTCGCAGAAGTTTCTGAACTCTAAAACAGAGAAAAATAAACTGTTCCAGGTCTCTGACAATCTGATTAATAAGTAAGACATTAATTGAACTATCACTTCGTACAGTGTACGTCCTTGCAGAAGTATGTCGCCAAGGAAAACACAGAGGACGAGATTAAAAACATACACGAGAACAAGCCGAGAGCAGCTGTTGTCAACACATACTTAAAACATTAAAATAATTCCTCAATAAATTCAGTGTATAATTATTGTTATGTTTTAAGTATCTGTTGGCAAATAGCTAATCTTAGATTGTCTCCATGTAAGGTTTTAATGTCATCATGTTTTCCTTGGCGACATTCCTCTGCAAGGACGTATTCCCGAAGCAATTGAAAAAAATTTCATTTATGCTCATTGCAGGTAACATTCAAAGAACAAGTCATACATTATTATTCCTACTTTAATGAGTGTTAATCTAGCTGTTTGCTACCGGTGGTGGACACGTATCTTTGGACCAATCTGAGTGAGATGGAAAAATAGGGGCGAATATTTTTCTAACAATAAGGAGATGTTGCTAAAAACAAATCATTATCTTTATAAATAAAAATGAAATTGCCACATGTATGACGGAGCATCACTTCAGAACGGCACGACCGATTTGACTGATT
The DNA here is from genome assembly GCA_002778355.1 of Clitarchus hookeri. Taxonomy (NCBI): domain Eukaryota; kingdom Metazoa; phylum Arthropoda; class Insecta; order Phasmatodea; family Phasmatidae; genus Clitarchus; species Clitarchus hookeri. The sequence goes on along the minus strand of NQII01000205.1, from coordinate 251,353 downwards.
TATTTTTTATTGTGTCCGTAATTGTCAGGACAAGCATTGTGTGAAAGAAAATGTTTGGAACATCGACGGAACTAGTCGAAAATTTGGATGGTATTTTTATATGAAATATTTATGTTAAAGAATTTCATTACGTGAAATTCGGCACAGTTTGAAAGTTCTGCTGTCACATGTTTTTAGAACAAAAAAAAAAGTGACATTTTGCAAAGTGATTTGATTTGGTATATTTTATTTGTTTAACGAAAAAGAATATTGTGCTACCGGTAGTGTGTTGAAAATATTATTTTGGTGTCTTTGGAAAAATGCCACCAATAGGGCGTCGAAATATCGGTCGGCGTACGCACAACGCAAGAGAAATACATGATCGTCGAGTCAATGAGACTGATGAAGAGCATAGAGAGGGTTTGGAGGCAAATAGAATAAGAATTTCTCAAGCGCGACCAAGTGTCGAGTTCGACACGCTCAGTTGGAGATAACGTAAACAATAATTTGGAACGTCGACAAAACATGTGGCCGAGCGTAACAATTCGATATGAACGTTTGGCGTTCAGATACGATCCAACAATCGATTACGCCACAGATGTATCGGTTGACTTCGGAACCAGGAGCACTGTTTGTCAACATTGCAATGCTTTGAGGTTTCGACATGAACCGCCAGGATTATGTTGTGCGAGCGGAAAGGTCAAATTACCACAATTATTACTGCCACCAGAGCCACTAACATCATTGATTTCTAGCCAAGAACCTCAATCGAAGCATTTTTGCAGAATATACAAAAATACAACAGTATCTTCCAAATTACATCATTTGGAGCGAATATAACTGAGGAACGCGGTTTCAGCCCAACTTTTAAGGTAAGGTTTGAGCCCAACTTTTAAGGTAAATTCATTTTCGACTACAACACACATCATATACACAAAAAAAAAAAATCAACAATTCACAACGTTTCAATGAATAATTTCTTTTCATTTTACAGATTCAAGGACAAATTCACCATCGTGCAAGAGCATTGTTGCCGCCAGTGAATGATGATCACAAATTTCTTCAGGTTTATTTCCTTGGAAATTCTGATGATGAAATCAATCAGCGTTGTGCCATCAGTCGTGCGGTAAAGCGAGAGATTATTGCACAACTGCAACAACTCTTACATGAACACAATGAATTAGTTAAATTGTTCAAAACTGCACTAGAAATGATGACTTCGGATGATCACAAAATAGTGATCAAAGCAGACAAAATACCAGCAGGCAAACATGAAAGACGCTTCAATGCACCGACGTTGAATGAAGTTGCCATTGTGGTTGTTGGCGAGAATTTGGAGTCTCGTGATATTGTGATTCGATGGCGTGATGGTAATAACCTTCAGCGTGTCAACGAAACCCATCGTTCGTATGATGCATTACAATACCCGCTAATATTTTGCCGAGGAGAGGATAGATATAATTTTATGATCAAGTAGATTAATCAATTAACAGGCCAAGAAACAAATAAAAATGTCAGCTCGATGACTTTTTATGCCTATCGTTTGATGATTCGTCGAAACGAGGACAATCACATATTGAAATGCCGTAGACTGTTTCATCAGTTCGTCGTTGATATGTATGTCAAAATCGAGACGGAACGTCTGACATATATACGTTTAAATCAGTAAAACGTTCGTTCGGAAGATTACCTCCATCTGCATGATGCCATGAATGTAGATGTAAATGCAAACAAAGTCCTAGGCACATGCACGAGTACGCGCAAGATGCGATGACCTACGTGCGCCAATACGGTCGACCAGACTTATTCATCACTTTTACATGCAACCCAAAATGGGTCAAAATCACACAGCTGTTACTACCCGGTCAATCATCCAGCGATAGTCACGACATAACAGCACGAGTATTCAAGCAGAAACTCAATGCGCTCAAGGACTTCATTGTGAAGTATCATGTCTTCGGAGACATGTGATGTAGGATGTACTCTGTGGAGGAGTGGCAGAANCGAAATCACACAGCTGTTACTACCCGGTCAATCATCCAGCGATCGTCACGACATAACAGCACGAGTATTCAAGCAGAAACTCAATGCGCTCAAGGACTTCATTGTGAAGTATCATGTCTTCGGAGACATGTGATGTAGGATGTACTCTGTGGAGGAGTGGCAGAAAAGAGGACTGCCTCATGCGCATATTCTCCTGTGGATGAAATTGACGCCATCATTTGTGCAGAAATTCCTGATCCGGAAACAGATCCAGAGTTGTATGAAGTTGTGACGACGAATATGATTCATGGGCCATGTGGCAATCACAACCGGGAATCACCGTGTATGATCGAAAACAAATGCTCCAAACGTTATCCGCGTGCTTTGTTGGCTGACACAATCACAGGTAATGACGGTTACCCCCTGTATCGTCGTCGCTCTGCAGAGGATAACGGCAGAACGATAACGTTGAAAGTCAAGAATAAAGACGCTGTAGTCGACAACAGCTGGATTGTTCCGTATTCGCCGCTGCTTTCCAAATATTCAAAGCGCATTGCAATGTTGAGTACTGCAATTCTATCAAGTCCATCAAATATGTTTGCAAGTACGTCACGAAAGGAAGCGACATAACTGTATTTGGCATTGCAGCTCCTGATGCCAACGGCGAAGTTTTGCAATATCAAATAGGAAGATATGTCAGCAGCAATAAGGCGATTTGGAGAATCTTTTCATTCGTCATACACGAACGTCATCCCACTGTGGTCCATTTAGCTGTGCACCTGGAGAATGGACAAGTTTATTTCACGGTAGCAAACGCAGCAAAGAGAGCTGAACGACCACCAGCGACAACGCTGACAAGTTTCTTCGTGACATGCGCAAGTGATCCATTTGCAAGAACACTGCTTTACTCAGAGATGCCAAGATATTTTACATAGAACGCATAATCAAAAAATCTCTAACGTCGGAAACAGAGAAAGCATGTTCCTGGATACGTGAATGTATATTCAACCGGTGCATTGGGGCGAATTTACACAGTTCATCCGAGAAATGACGAATGTTTTTACCTGTGTTTGTTATTGGTTAATGTTCTTGGGCCAATTTCATTTGAATTTCTACGAACTGTCAATGGTGAGTTGTGCGCAACATATGGAGAAGCGTGTCAGCGTTTACACTTGCTCGAAGATGACATTCATTTGGATCATACACTTGCTGATGCTGTTATTTCGTCTACTGCACATCAAATTAGATCACTTTTTGCCATCATCATTTCAACGTGTTCTCCATCCAACCCACTTCATTTATGGAACAAATTCAAAGACAGTATGGCTGAAGACATTTTGCATCGAGTGCGTACAACAGCGAATCCTGAACTTGACTTAAACGTGGAGATCCACAACGAGGCGTTGATTTCTATAAAGGATTTGTGCCTTATGATGTCCGGCAAGATGTTGCACGAATTAGGAATGCCAGCGCCGAATCGCCCCATTCACTAGGCATTCAATAGAAAATTTGAACGAGAATGGCAATACGATCGAGATGTTTTGAGTCAATCAGTACGAACAAAGGTCCCACTTTTGAATCAGTAGCAGAAAACCGTGTATGATACATTGATGATAGCAATCAACGACGACTACAGAGGGATATTTCTCCTCGATGCATCTGGTGGAACTGGCAAAACGTTCCTAATTTCATTGATTTTAGATTCGATTCGCGCACAAGGTTAAATAGCGCTAGCCGTAGCATCATCAAGAATCACTGCCACATTGTTAGAAGAAGGACGAACAGCCCATTCAGCGCTCAAACTGCCACTGAAATTGCAAATGATAGATTAACTATCGTGCAACATTGCCAAAAATTCAACAATGGCGAAAGTACTACAGAATAGCAAAATAATCATTTGGGATGAATGTACGATGGCGCACAAATGAGCATTGGAGGCACTCGATTGAACGTTGAAAAATTTGCGCAATAATCGGGACCTCCTTGGAGGTACGATGATTCTGCTGGCCGGCGATTGTCGGCAAACGCTGCAAGTCATTCCAAGATCAACAGCTGCTGATGAAATAAACGCTTGCTTGAAGTCATTGAATTTGTGGAGATACGTGAAAACTCTCAAGTCAACTACGAATATGTGAGTCGCGTTACAAAATGACGAATCGGCGGAAGTGTTTTCCACAAAATTATGAGACATTGGCAACGGAAAATTTCTGATTGACGCTTCCACTGGCCTCATTTTGTTTCCACCTAATTTTTGTCAATTCACAACGTCGAAAGAAGAATTGATCACGAAAGTGTTCCCAAATGTTCGTGCAAATTACAAAAACCATGTTTGGTTGAGCGAACGAGCTATTTTGGCAGCGAAAAAAGACGATTTGAACATAAAAATTCAAAGTCAAATCGCTGCTCATTGCATTCATTTAAGTCGATCGATTCAATTACCGATCTATATGAAGTCGTCAATTATCCAATTGAATGTCTGAATTCATTGGATTTGCCAGGAATGCCGCCGAACAATTTGCAGTTCAAGGTCCGCTCGGTGATAATCATGTTACGCAATCTGAACCAACCGAAACTATGTGATGTAACAAGACTCGCTATTAAGAAGCTGATGAACAACGTAATTGAAGCAACGATAATTATAGGAAAGTTCAAAGGCGAGGATGTTCTGATTCCAAGAATACCACTGATTCCAACCGATTTACCGTTTCAATTTAAGCGTGTCCAGTTTCCTGTTCGTCTTACATTCGCAATGACGATTAATAAATCGCAAGGCCAATAGTTGGAAGTGTGTGGAATAAACCTTGAATTGCCATGTTTTTCCCAAGGGCAGTTGTACGTGGCGTACTCGAGAGTAGGTAAACCATCGGCGCTATTAGTTTTCTCTCCGAACGGAAAGACAAAAAGCGTTGCGATGAACGCATTACTTAATTTTTATAAAGGTTTGTAATATTAAAATATGTGTGCTATGCAACCTGGTCTCAACATTAAATGCTAATTAAAATAATCTATTTATCTTCTATCTATATCTATTTTTTGTATAAATTGACAGGGCAACGACTGTCGGGTCAGCTAGTCAGTAAATAAATCGAGTGCTCAAAAAAATATTCAACCAAAAAAATATTAAAATTTTGCAGATTTATAGTATTGGTGCATTGCTAGTTCGTACATACAGCAGCTCCTAGAATTGTCCTACGTAAAACGAACACATGAGGTTTACTAGAATTATTTTGATAATACTCTAAGATTATGTTTCTTGTAACATAATTGTCACAAGGGGAAGACAGCGCCTTCTATGCTCCTACTAGTATTGCACAAGTGACGAGCACTGTACAGTGCATCGCACGATGCTAGACAACACAATGAGTCTGAAAACTGGCGTGGTAGCCTTGGTTACTATACAGCAAAATAGTACACGATTTTCCCACATACACCCTCCGTCCGTGCTATGATACAGAACAGAGGCAGCGAATTCCACTACCAGCCAACGCATAATGTGCGAGCATCGAGCAACGTACGTCACATTAGACTAACATAAAAATTCTATGACAGAGTCGAAAAGCAGGGTGAGCGGCAAGGTCGACACTGCTACATACCGATGCAAACAGATATAAAAAATAAATTGTAAAGGAAACAAGTTGTAAGCACTTACCACCTATCACACATTGCACAAGCGTTGGGTGCTCTACGATGCTTTAGATGATGCTAGACAAGATTAGACCATCCTGGTCAGTACAACAGCTATTCCGCCAAGGTTTTCTCATATTCCTTCTAGCATCCTTTCTCCTGGCATCTTAGCGGGGTCACGAGTCTCATGCTCTATCGTTCCACATCTGTTTTATAATATTCATTCTGACATCCTTTCACCTGGCATCCTGACGGTGACGTGTCTTATGCTCTACCATTCCATCTCAGTTTTCTCATATTCCTTCTGAAATCCTTTCAACTGGCATCCTGATGGGAACGTGTCTAATGCTCTACCATTCCACCTCGGTTTTCTCATATTCTCATCCTCAAAAAGGAGTCACTAAGCCACAATGTGAGAGCATGGACTAGGGAACAGGATGGCCATCGGTACTGGCTGGCAAAATTACCACCTTCGGCACTGGCTGGCAACATTGCTGCCGTCGGGAAGGAATGACAGAGCAGGAGGTTTGACTCGTGACGTCATCCAAGATGTACGTCACGTGTCCCCCAGTCCCCGCCAGCATGCCAGCTTAAGAGCATGTTCTCATTTGGGAAGAAACTGAGAAAACCCCCTTGCTTGGAATGCTAGAGCATGACGTAGGGAACAATATGGTAAGATAATGAGATAATAATTTAATTCAGGAGTACTTGGAGAAAACCTCTAGCTTGGAATGCAAGAGCATGAAGTAGAGTAGATGGCCACTACTGGCTAGGAATGACTGAGCAGGATAGTCGGTACTGGCTGACAAAACGGCCGCCGTCGAGAATTAATGCCAGAGCAGGAGGTTTGACTCGTGAGGTCATCCAAGGTGGCCGCTGTTCGTCCTGTTGTCCTGAGCCAGGCGCCAGGTGCAACTGAACCTACCAAACCGACCCCAATCAACGAAAGGTTGGTGTTCGAAATGAAATGCTGGTGTGTCTAAAATACTTTAATATTTCATATAGCAATAATACGTCATGAGAAAGAAGCATACCAAGCGCGTGGTTCGGAGTGAATATTAACTTTAAATTAAATCACTGTGCGTCCCCGTAAAACAACAAATTTGCCCCCCTCAGCAAATCATTTTTAAAAATTGATTTTTGAAAAAAAAATCATGTGTCGTATAAATATGTGTTGTGCAGCTTTTTANAATTTGCCCCCCCCCAGCAAATCATTTTTAAAAATTGATTTTTGAAAAAAAAATCATGTGTCGTATAAATATGTGTTGTGCAGCTTTTTATAAAGTAATCAGGCTCGAAAAACCCAAAACGTAGTTAAAACCACTTCTCTGCCTCACGGTATGCGATATGCACAGCGATGCCTCCCAATTCCAGTTTAACTTTTTTCGTGAATATAGAACAGGAGCTTGAGCAATAGAAATAACTTTAGTCTGATTTATAACACTTTCATGAATAGCAAAAGTCATCCAACATATTATGTCTCGTACATCTATTTGGTTTATGCAGGCAACAGCAGTACCTGGGTTATTGTGGGCTCGACGAAAGAAATACATTTCCAAAAGTCCTCTACCAGGATTACTTCTCATAAACTGTATACCAAATCTGGAGAGTAGAGAAACAAAGGCATAGACGCTCATCATTAAAAACATTTATTCTTAAGTTTAAGTTTTAAAATTTAGTTTGTAATTATTATGAATTTATTATACATTTATATTTTTTTTGTAAATTTGTTAAACTTTTTAATTATTTTACCTTTTAAAGATTTAAATCAGTGGGGTCCCAGTCAATTGTCAAGGTCAAGGTCATAGACATCCAACATGGTGGACAAGATGGCTGCTGGACGATCGAAATGACAGAGCATGAACAGCTTTGAGCTCCGATGCCTGACGCCCTTATCCCAAATAATACATTTCCATATTACTTGTGTATCACCTCTAAACGCATCGCATGCTCTGGCTTGTGGTATTACAGTCTAGTTGCAGACAACCATAGGAATTCATAGCATGAAGGCATACTATAATATTTTGACTCTGAAGTTGTGTGATTTGGGGCTTCGGCAACAGGACGTGCTTTCAAATGTGCATTATGTAATTTTAACTTTGAAATGTTTATTTGGTAAATTGGAAAATGGAAACTATTCACATTGTATGAAAAAATTAAAAAATTTCTTTCCTGTGTAAGTAAGTAAGCAAATAATTATTTAATGGTCTACTAATCACAGTATTTCTGATTTTAAATTAGGCCTGTACTCTAGTTCGCAAAGCATGCAGGGGATAACATTTAAACGTAGTTTTGTTCTATTTGTTTCTGGTGGTTTTCATGTTCTTTTTTGACGTAGCATGACGGAATTCACGCGATTAGTGTGTTAGTGTTTGGTTTCTCATCATGTGCCCATATTGCAGGATCTGACGCGCTTCACATCAACTTGCAGTACATTCCAGTGATCCTCAGAGCAGATATTTCAAATTGATCAAACTCGTTGAACTTGATGTTCTAGGTAGGGTTTATTTATCAGAACCGTTTTCAGGGTTTAAAATTTTCCAGCACTAAAATTTGTCCTAGAGCTCTTTCTGTTTGAGCAAAAAATTACACAAACAATTAGTTACTATAAACACACATCAGAAAAAAAATGGAAATTAACGGTTTGAAGGTTATATCACTGCCGAAGTCTCCCAGGTTTGTAAGTTACTTTTTATTAATTATGTGCAGTTGTTTCAATTACTGTCTACTGTTCACTAAGCAGGAAAAGCAAAATAACTCCTTAAATATTCTTCCTGTGATTAAAATTGGTATCCGGGATAGCACACGTAACTAACTGTTCTGTTTATATTGCAATAATATAGCTTATAAAACCCATTAATTAAATTTTTTCACAAAATTCTAGATATATTGTTATTTATATTTTCTACACCTAGTGACAAAGTGGCATTTTTTGGGATTTTATAAACTTAATATATTATAAAATGTAACACATGAAATTGGTGCATGAGGATGCAATCCTATCACACAACACCTATCCCAATGTAACGTGACGACAAAACTGTTAGTGGTAATGGAATAAGCTGTTCCTACGGCAATCACTGAGAAATCCTCTACTGGCTGCTGCAAAATTATTTTTTGTTCGACACAACAAAATCTTGGTAAGTAGTTTGCCTACAAAATCTCTTTTACGATGTTTTTTCTGTGTAGCTTCTGTTTGCTGGCATTTTTCTTAAAATGACTGTGTTTCTGACAGACTAACTACATCGTAATAAAGAAAGTAGTGTTGCTATTAGCACAAAATAATAGTTGTCAATTGTGCCGTCATAACGCGTTTCGCTGTTTCGAAGGACATATTGTGGTCCGTTGTAATATTTATTTTGTACGTGGCACTACAGCTGTATATTTCGTTTCATTGCTCTACTATTAGTCTTTTACCGCGGTGGCTGAGAGGTAAGCACGTTCGCCTCTCACCAAGGCAAACCGGGTATAATCCCCGGCCGGGACACTCCCGGATGTTTGCAAGCGGAAATCGTGCCGGGCGATGCCGCTGGTCGGCGGGTCCTCTCGGGGATCTCCCGTTCACCCCGTCCTTTCATTCCGGTGCTGCTCTATACTTAACTAACTTCATTCTCATCGGCTCTCAAGACATCTATACACTCACAAATAAATTAGGGTCTTGTTATACCATACTACCACTATAAATATTTATTTAATAACAACTAGACGGTGAATTACACTATACGCCATTCAACCTTGAGCATAATATAGCGTGACGTTATGAAGGAAGCCTTTATATTAAAAGTGAGTGAAATTTAGTGTTTAAATGATCGATTATGTATGTTTGAAGGTAAGTAATCTTGTAGTTATTACGAAACTTCTATAGTGTCAGTGACAAGATCCTTAAATTGCTAAGTAATACCTTTGTTACATGATCTATACGCTCACCCTTGCCTACACAATTAATGTATCCGCTCCAAAAACATACTGTTAAAATTTTTCGTGAATTACCAGAGAATTAAATGGAGAAATACTGTTAATATAGGGAAACATTGCCGTATCGCAGGATCGCACTCGCTTCACACTCATCGGCTCTCAAGACCCAGACGATAAGAGCAGCCCAAACCACCTCACTCCGTATTGCAGGAAAATGGAACTGGTCCCTGTATTTATATGTAGAATGCATGATCTCTCCCGTTTCTAGTTTGTTTGCAGGGAACGAACAATGCCGAAGAAGCGTTCGCTGCTAGAACATGAAAATTACTGTTCCTGCGGCAGTAGTTAGTCTATTCACGGCACTAACTTCAAACATTAAATTAGCGTTACCCGTCTTCTGTGACAAACGCCAACACTTGATTCAAACACATTCATTCATTATATATATATATATATATATATATATATAAGATGATTCACGAGGAGTTACCGCCACTCACAGGGCTTATACCTTACACATCATTTGGGGAAAAATATGACATATAAATGTAGGTCCTATTCCCAATATTTACAGAGTAATTCGTCAATCATCATACCCACCCTACAGTGTAAAGGAATTTTTCCAACACCGTTTCAGCATCAATGTGTGATGTGGTTTCGTACACGATCAGCTGTTACTTGAGGATATTCAGTTAGCACTGAGACGTCGTATGATCTTCCAGAATGATGGTACGTCTCCTCATTTCCACCGTGCTGTGGTTGAACACTTAAATGTGCATTTCCCTGAGAGATAGATAGGACGTGGCGGTTTTCAGCTCTGGCTTTCTCGATTGCCAGATCTATCACCTAATGGTGATGAAGGATATTGTTTACCAAAGGCCTGCAGAAATACACGAGGAACTACTTGCACGTATCATGCATGCCGCTACAGAAATCAAAGACAGCCGTGTGCATCCACGTAAAGCGACAGGTGCGGTTCATGAGCGTACTGCCAAGCGTATGTATGGAAGTAGAAGGAAACACTTTTGAACAATTTCTGTAAGCTTGTTAGACACAATTTTGATGCTCAACTGTAAACAACACGGTCTGATAATACATCACTGTATTTACGTCTGAAAGGGTTATTATTTTATTCGTCATTTTTCAAATATTTCGAATTACTCTGTAAATACTGGGAAGAGGGCCCACATTTATATGACATATTTTGCTCCAAATTATGTAAGGAACAGTACCTGTGAGTGGCGTTAACTCCTCGTGAATAACAATNAGTAACGAAAATCATTAAAAAACTTTGAGTTTTGGGCGCGCATAGTGGTCCTAATAATAGCTTTAGGAAAAAAAATAGTGCATACATTTTCGTCTTATATTTTCGTCAGGAATCACCCCCCGGAGTCTGTCGGTGATTTCTAGTTACACGTTGTGTGTGTGTGTGTATACATATATATATATATATATGGGAAACTGAAAATATGCGTGCTTTTCTACACATTTTAGTATTTTACCACATTTATTGTNCATATATATATATATATGGGAAACTGAAAATATGCGTGCTTTTCTACACATTTTAGTATTTTACCACATTTATTGTATGTGAGCCTGGCGAATGCACATTTAGTTTTCCTGTTGGAAAAAATAAATCTCGCGAACTATATAGTATTTTTTTATCTTTACATTTTGTTAAACTAGTTGCTACAATTCAAGTCGAAAAGTCAATCGAACCCAAGACACTTCTGACTTCAGTAGTTAAGAGCCACCCAAGACTCTGGACTCCACTCCACTCAAGCGCACCTTTTGACGGGTCGGTCAGAGAGAGCATCGCATAAAATGGTAATCGGAAAATGATCTGGAATTTCACTCTAAACCTGAAATAATGTAAATGGAAGTAAACCATTGCAAAACCATTGAAAATGGCTACACTTGTAACCGTTGCCAGCTAAGTATTTAATATTATGGCTCAATTTCACTGATTTATATGCGATCCCCACTGCACGTCAAGAATTTCACAACCGTAAGTCACTGGTTCCCAGTTTACTTTCTTGATTCGCCTGTCACTTGTTACTTATCAATTGTCTTAAAGTGAATGTTATTTCACATATTGAAATCACTGATTCGGGCTGAAAGTGTCAAGTTTGAGATTTACAATAAAAAATTGTACAACAGATGAAGTGTTTCTTTATGTGGGTTGGTATGATTGGAATATTTTCATTGTCGTGCCTACGGAAATATTTGTACAAGCTTACGAATAAAGTAAGCATTTCTTTTTTCATTTTTAATAAAATGTAAACAAAGGAGGTAAGAGTTAAAGGTATAGACTATCTGATCAATTCTCTACCATCTCGTAATTATCACTAATTCGTACGTTCGCCTCTCGGAATTGTTATTTTGTTTCAAAACGGAGTAAATATCAGGGCAAAAGAGGCCACCTCTAAGGATTTTTTTTAAAATATCCTATTTCTTCCTCAAAGTTCATCCGATCGTCAGCCAATTGTTTCTGTTACACTTATCTCAACTTGCATGACTCACCTGACCTGAGTCCTATGCGAAATAAGCTACTTTTGTATTTTTTTTGCATCTACAACCATTGTACGCAGTCGTTCACGAGCATCGTGTGAAACTACTTGTTCTGGAGCAAAACTCCAAGAAGCTAAAGAGAGGGATCAGTGAGGAGAAAGCAAATTACTGACGCTACTCTCCACCTGTGGTGTACAGAGTGGATAGTAGGGTCCTCAGTTATGTTTGATGGCACAGACTATACGGTGCCTTGAAAGTTTAGGGTATATAAAACAATGCTTCATTACGTCTTGGTTTTAACCTGTTTATTTGCCCGGGAATTTATTCATACATTCACGGAACTTTTCCGGGAGTTTATACATACTTTCCTGGCACTTTGTGCCGAGAATTTACTCATACTTTAACGCCCTGCGAGTTCTTGGCCTGAAGGGCTGATTACACTGTACTGGCTACATTTCCGATGTTGTGGGGGCATTAGGTGACAGGACACGTCCCTGAGTGACACCGTTGTTACTTATCTGTACTTGTTGCGGGGTAGTTGTTCCGACAGTTGAGGTCTGGTGAGTTGGCTGGCCTGGATACTTTCCGGCATTTGATGAGATGTGGTGAGCTGGATGGCCCTGTTATAGGACCTCTATGGTTGGCTTTTGTTGGTGTGTTGCACTCAGCTGGCTTTCTCTCGACGTGGCACTTCTCGTTGGAGCTCACCACTTGACTCCACCTTCTCGGTGCATTATTGTAACTGAATGACTGGTGACTGACTTGACTGACTGACTCGCGTCCCGGTGTGGTGAAACTACTCGTCCGATGTAACTCTGGTAACTGTTTAACCGATTCTGCCCTGCGCCTCTCATTTCATGTCCCGATATAACTGACCCCTTAATGTTGTGATTTTCCTGACTACCTGCACATCCCGGTGTGGCGGTACTGAACTCCGCGCCACCTGATGCTCGCTGCTTCGACTGTCTCTACGAACTGATGCGGCCGGGGGTCCAATCTCCCCGGCCTTGGTAATGGATGCACTCACGTCCGCTCTCGGCTCACGATTCTATCTTACTGGTTGACATAACAGATTCTCCCGGCGCAGAGTATCGCAGTCCCCGATTGCCCCGATATGACTGACTGACTGACTCTCTCTGTGTGGTGATAAAAAAACTCTATCCCACTTCTCTCATAAATTCGCTTATATCCTCTCTTGACTCACTCCTTAAGTTCCTACACATATCTCCCTTGTTGGGGGAGGGAGTTGTGAGGGNGTGGCCTTCACCCTAAAACTTACCCTGTCAGCTCGCCTTTCGCAGCGCGTGTCCCACCTGCCCCGCGGTTTGGCTAAGGGGGAGGGGGGAGAAGTGCTTGTGGTACCACTTCCAAGCTTGTCAGCAGTTTTCTCTGTCGTGTTCCTTCAGCACGTGTTTTTGATGTCGGGTGGAAATTGCCCTACTATCTCGTCATTTCTTGGCATTTACAAATTTCAAGGAGCTTGCTAGGGGTGGGGGAGGAGGTCTCGCGCTGCAGCGACACGTGTAATTGCGCATCCGTCCTCTGGGTTGACCTGTCCTGGCTGTCCACATGTCCCGCAACGCGTGTCCACTTGTAGGCGCTCGTGGGGTGGATAATATGGAGGGGGAGGGGGATCGTGACAGTGACGCTTCTCACTCTTCCAATATGCGTTACGCATCAATACATGTTACATAAACTTTAGGAATGTCTCAATCTACTCTCCGCTTAAGGCTGCAAAGAGATCAACTGTTTTCTTTAGGCAGTTTTAAAACATTCTCTAATGAGACGGAGGAAGAGCTAGTAGGTCATCTCAAAATTGTTTATAATAAGTTTGATGGATTTACAATGAAAGACCTCCAATTCTTAACTATCCAGTATGCTGAAAAAAATGATATTTCTCATCGATATGACTCGACCAAGAAAATGTCGGGGAAGGATTGGGTTTTATGTATTTCTGAAACATCACCCTGAACTTTTATTTCGCCAACCAATAGCTACAGAAATCGAGCGAGAAATCGGTTTCAGTAAGGTACAAGTTGATATCAATTTTAATAATCTCCAAAGAATAATCTGAAGATTCAATTTATCACCATCCCACATTTTTAACATGGATGAGACAGGCATTAACACTGTTTCTTAAAAACATCCAATGGTTATAAGATTGAAAGGGAGAGGTCAGTGAATAAAGTCGTTAAGTGGGGAACATGGACAAACAATAACTGTTGTGTGGTGCATGGGTGCTTCAGGCATCTTTATTCATCCATCATAAAGTTTCCTACGAAAGGGAAAGAAGGATGAATTTCTTGATGGAGCTCCTCCATCTTCAGTAGGAGTGGTGTCGGATTCAGGTTTCATTAACATGGAGCTTTACCTTCAGTTGCTTCAGCATTTTCAAAAAACAATGTCCATAGTCGTGCAGAAAGCCCTTGTTTGTTGTTACAGGACAGCCGTGCATCACATATTTCTCCTTCAGCAATTAATTTTTTTTAGAAAAATCACATTCACACGCTGTTTCTGCCACCCCATAGTAGTCACGAGGCTCTGCCATTGATAGAGCTTTCTTTAAGCCACTCAAAAAGTTTTATTTTTCTAAGTGTGATTCCTGGATGACTAATCTTCCTGGACATCCAATTAGTTAATCAGGAGACTTCAATTTTCCCAAAGGCCTATAAACGAGCAGCTACAGTCGGGAATGCTTTGAAAGGTTTCGATGTGAGTGGAGTGTGCCCATCCAATGGAAATATTTTCACTGATGATGACTTTCTTCCCTCGAATGTGACAAATACACTTACTGATGCTGAGACTAGTGAACATCCCTCTCATAGTGCGGACATTAACCAACTCGAACCATCTGAGCAGAGTACAATTAAAAGTGAGAACAATCAATCAAGTGTTACCAGAAATTCAGCCGAAACATCTGATAAGCATTTCACATACACACATACATACAAAAACACACGAATATATGATTCACAACCTTGAGGCCATATTTTTGTATTTTTATGTAGCACTCTTAGCATTGGGCATTCCCATGATACGACTGCTCAATCGGCGGGAGTGATTTGACCGGGGATTGGACCCGGTTCGCCTTTGTGGGAGGCGAGCAGGTGAACCGCTGAGCCACCATGGCCCCACAGTTGTTTAGAGATTAATGAAATATGTAAATTCATTTTTAAGAATATGGATATAAAATTTAATATGTTACATTGGCTTACCAGAAATAATACTTTTATATTTTAATATGTAATAAATAAAGAATTAAAACCACTTATAATAAACAGTCCACGTTTTAGGTGAACAGATCTGTTTTTTAAAGTCAGATTAATGTAAAAAACATTTTTAGCTGCAGAAATCCAGAAGTCAGTTTACATTACTGACATTATGTAGAACAAGCAGCCTGCAGCGAGACCGGAATCTCCTGCCACCTAAAACTGTTCCACTATATATTCATTCTAATTGTGAATATATCTGAAACCGAACATCGGCAAACACGATTTGATAACGANAACTGTTCCACTATATATTCATTCTAATTGTGAATATATCTGAAACCGAACATCGGCAAACACGATTTGATAACGAAATGTTGCTTGTTCCGACCAAAATTTAATCGCTTCCGGCCGCCTACCGCTATAATTTTTTTCTGAGTATTTACGACAAAAATGACATCAACTCACGCAAACATTCACGTCCGACACTCGGTTATTTGAGTAAGTGTTCTACGAGGAAGTAGACGTACAAACATGGTATTGACCAAGGTGAGTATGCTAATACTGCATGGCTCAGAGATATTACCCTATTCCTAGATAGAAAATTATTCATTTTACAGCTCGTAAATACAACACAATAGTCGTTTATAAGTTATTTTGTGGTTTTCCTGGCTGTTATACGCAGTTAATCCCCCCTGAATAACTGAATAAACCGAATTATCACATAGTTTTCTTTCCTGTGTAGTTCTAGCTTATTAACTTTTTTTCCGTCGTATTAGCAGTCTCCATGCGAAAGCAGGCCTATTGCTACACAACACTTACTATCTAGCAATTATCAATATGAAGTTACTCTTGCGTAACTTTTCAAATAAAGGGTTTTATTATAATTGATTGTATGCTATATCAAGTACTAAGTCAGTAGTGCCTATGTGGTATACAATTGCTGTACGCAGAGGAACGTCAGGCCTCTTTTGCTATCGAGAAATTCGTGCTTCTGTAGAAGGAACGTGATGATCCCGGACAAATTACCATCGCACTCCACTTTCACCTCTCCAAGTCGCGCACTTTCCTACTGCTCTCCTCTTCACATCATATACACACACTGCAAAAACTTTCTAGTAAACTTCCTAAACTATAATGAAATTTTTCAACCTATACGTTGTATGTAAATAATACCACGTATTAGGCTGCTAATATAGGAATGTTTAGCGTCTATACCACGCAAAGGTGGGAACTTACATATTCAGCTCTTTCCTGGGCAAATTTACGAACGCAACCGAGAATGTACTGGCACATTCGCTCTCTCATACTATACGTACGCGCTGCTTTGGTAAATGTGGATTTATTAGAGTATAGCCAAGATAATTCACACTAAATAAAGGAAGCTTGGTTTTTGGATCCACTCCTTTCCTTACCTGATAATCGCAGCAGCAAAAATAAACCAAGGAAATAGGAGGGCAAGGAAAATAGAGACCACCTGTTCCAAGCCAGACATTCTTTATACCAGATACCTTTTAGGGTAACATTTATTGTAGTTGTTCTGAATATTAGTGCCATAATAAAGCTCTCTTTTGCCACCCATAACTCCGAGCTGCACCAAAATTTTATTTATTTATTACTCTCTTTTGCACACAAACACCAGTGTTGATAACATGTTTTCAAGAAATCTCGCAAGACCTCATAGAAAAAATTTGCTATTTTCCATTAAAAAAAAACTAGATTTCTATCAAACTATTTAAAATGAATAAATTACAGCAAATTCAATTATAATTTTGCTAATCAAACACCACACGTTTATAGCATTAATTAATAAAAATTCTAAAATTATTACCTTTTTTAACTAGTGGTATCCTTTCAATCATCGGGGTTAATTAATGTATCTTCAGAAGAGAGTGAAACAACCCCTTTTTTTTCGTTTGAATTTAACCCATTAAGTTGCTTTTCTCAAACTGCAGGGTAAAAGCTATATTTCTTGCTACTCGGGATAAAAATATTTATGCCACTAAACATAACTTTGAAAAAGTTAGATTTAGCGGGAAAACAGTTAAATTGGCAGCACTATCGACCACACTTGTCGCTTGTCCCTCCCCACACAACTCACCACCATGCAGCGAATAAAAGTGAGAGAAAAAAAGGGGGCTACATGTACAAGTAAGAAGTAGGGACTGAGCTCGTTCTCACACTGGAGAAAAAAATACAGAAGCACACATTGCCATGCCCGTTCCGAAGGCAGAAGATCTCCACGCCGAATTCGTATTTCCAACGTTCACATAGCTTTGTGGGTGCTGATGGAGCATAAACACGTAAATTTAAAACGCCGCAGTACTGGACATATTTGATAGAGTCTCTGCTTGTTTGCAAGGCGTGACTCAGTTCAGCACGCGGCGTCGACATATACCTGCATGTGGACCAAGCTGTGAGTGGGGCACGTGGGAAGTCAGCGTATCACGACAGGCNCGCGGCGTCGACATATACCTGCATGTGGACCAAGCTGTGAGTGGGGCACGTGGGAAGTCAGCGTATCACGACAGGCGCGGAAAGAAAATGCGATCGCTGGTAGTGCCGGCAAGTCGACGGACATACTCAAAGAAAAAATTAATGTATTGTGAAGGTACAATACGTTTACTATGCCACGAAGACGCCGTAAGGGTTCCAAGCATTAGAAATAATGGCCATATTTTGAAAACACCAGTGACTTAAAAAGTTAGAGTATTTCTTGATGAAGGATTTGATTATAAAAACTATTAAAGAGCTCGGCTCACTCAGGGTTCGTTGGAGAACAGTATACTAAGTTAGTAGGAAAGAACACAAAGTTGGAACAAATATTAGAAGTTGCTAAAAATTCAAAAAGTTTGCAGCAGTTCGGTGTTAGAGAAACTTGACTCTGGAGAAATAAGACATGAAATTAAAAATCAGATCACAAGTTCTTGAAGTCCACGCCATGCATTTATCATGTCNGCTCTGGAGAAATAAGACATGAAATTAAAAATCAGATCACAAGTTCTTGAAGTCCACGCCATGCATTTATCATGTCACATTCCTTAGATATTTTTCATCAAAATCTAATAACTAAGGAGAACCAATGTTACAGTGCCTTTTAAAAAGCAAGTTAATAAAAAATACGTCAAAATACAAGCTAATTGTAGCAGATCGCTATACTTATTACATCGAAAGTTTAATAACAACAGAGCAGTTAATAGTAAGCAGTCAATGTCTATAACTATCGAACTGAACTGAGCACATNTCGAAAGTTTAATAACAACAGAGCAGTTAATAGTAAGCAGTCAATGTCTATAACTATCGAACTGAACTGAGCACATTAGACGTCATTTCAGACTGGGAAGCCCGTGATGAGATGTCTTGCTGCATCCACAGGAATGCTACTGCCGACGACGAGATTGCCCAGAACTTCAAGAATTCTTCATTATAACTTATAATCAGCAAAGTATATGAACAAATTTTCTTAAGAAGCAAGGAAAAATTTATTCTCAACATGAACTGACCCCAGCTAATTTAACTATGAACACCTTGAGCTAGTCTGGAGAAGAGAAACAAACTAATCTTTTTTCTGAATGTTTAAAATTTTTATTGCCAGACATAAAGACAATGGAACATATAAGTTACTAGAGAGCTAGTGTTTCTGAGGCCACAAACAAAAGTTGGTTTGAGAATTGATTACACATTTCCTGTCTAAAATATTTTCTTACAAGAAGGGTAAATAAATTTCACTCTTTGCTCGAAACGCCTCTTCTGCGTAATTATATCCAGTAGAAAGTATATATTATTCTTAGTGATATACTCGTTGTTTAATAAATGAGTTTTCNTTAGTGATATACTCGTTGTTTAATAAATGAGTTTTCTTAGTGTTATTTGTGAGTATTTGTTATTTCCAGAAACAAGTAGATATTTTTCCTAGTGATAATCTTGTCTGTTTTGATAATTGAGTTGTGTAGTGTTTCTTGTGAGTGTTCTTCTGTCACATATCTGTCTCTACTCTATTTACCATTTTAACACGATCTACACATCTCAACACGCTGTTACACTTTGCATATGATCTGGCGAAGTAACACAGTCAGAGTCAGTTAGCGCACAAACACAGACAGAAGATGTCGCAGGTACTGACACTGAGACTACGAGCCAGGAAATTTTGCTGCAAAGTTTCCTGCAACAAATTACATTAGTGTTGCAAAATCAGCCAGAACAAATACAGAATCAGGCGGAACAAACGAAAAAGGTAGACCAGAAACTGCAAAAAGGCAGATCAGGAAAGGGCCGAACAAATGAAACATCAGGCAGAACTGAACAGGGAAGTGATGAAGCAACGGACCGAACAGTTCCAGGGACTGTGTCAGGTATTAAACGAATCGTTCGAAGAGAGCCTGCAAATCATAGCTAACGCACTAACAAGCGAAGACGTGCAGTCGGACGATACTACAAACTAATTAACCGCCAGTATCATCACACCAGGCCGCATGTGTGGCTGACGACACGACACAATTAGCCAGCCTCCCGCACCCATGAGTACAGTGCCACACTTCCCTTCGAGGTAACAAATACATTCGACTGGCAGCCGCGTCAGCGGCTCGTTGATATTCAGGGAATCTTACCATACTTAAATCAAATTAATCACCTGCCAATGCAGAACGCAAATCTTGATGGTGACAAACATGTTAAAGATGAAAGAGCTCCACCCATGTACCCAGGCAACCAGCACCCAGGTTTCAGCAGTGCACCCAGGCTAGACAGAAACAGCAGAGCGAACAAGTACAGAGTGGGATATTCCGAGCCATAGCAGGTACAGAACCAGGACTGCAGATGGAACGGAGAACATTCCTACCGAGACAGGAAGTTTTCTTCCGGCAGGAGGTTTAAGCAGAGTANCAGGACTGCAGATGGAACGGAGAACATTCCTACCGAGACAGGAAGTTTTCTTCCGGCAGGAGGTTTAAGCAGAGTAGAAGATACCTGACTCAAGAGGAGTGGTGAGTAAACAAGAAGGGTATCGTTCTGACGGTGACTATATGAATACAGCGGAGGTAACTCGCAAGGATTGGGTAAATTCAATGCAAAAACTTCCGGCCGAAAATTTGTTCCGGAGTGCTATCTGGTCAGAGATCGTTACCGCTTGACCCATTAAATTACCGTTACCTCCTATGATAGCAAAAGCACTAGACATGCCCGCCGAATTAATAAGAGAAGGAATTATTGAAATTGTGATTAACCATCTTGAGATCGCAGCTGAGAGAAGAAGCAAACACGTGAAGTCGTCTAAGTTAGGAAGTTTACGACCAGGACAGATGGTTTCAGTACTGCCACTAACTTCAGTAAGATTTGGGACAAGCTGACAAGCAAGTTAATGCTTTATGCGGTAAAGTGTGAGGTACATCCAAATTTTTATGAGCTCGCACAGCCTTTGACGAGAGAAATAGTTGGTCGATATAATTTGCCGACCGTGCAAGTGTGCCGAACTCCGCTAGCACCCGTGTAATATGTTTGTTTTGTGCAGCAGCAAGATGATACGAAGATAAGCTAGAAGCTGTGGAGAAGCCCTGGTATGCTCTGGTTTAGGCTGTTCATGGTAAAGTGAGCACTTTTGTGGCCCTAGTTACTTTCTTCTTTCAGCCACTTTTTTCCTTTAACCACCTTTCTAAATAAATATTGCCATGCAAATAACAAACACAGTGTGTATATTCTACCGCACTCGGAAGTTGACGTTCAAGGCTAAAATAAAATGTATTCATTGACTTATTCCAAGTGAGAAGGCTTTCAAAAGTGCTCATTTCACCGTGAATAGCCTATTCTGTATTGTTATGTGGGGAGGATTTTTGAGTGAATTATTGGAAGAGCTACAGTTATTTGCCACGACTTGATTCCGTTTCCCCCAAATAATTTGAGAAGACCACGCATCAGCCCTAAATTTAACGAAAGCTGTTAACGTCTGTGCTACGTTGAATATGGTTAGTTGCACTGAAGAAGCCGAACGCGATGAGATGCGGACGGTGTTTAAAACACGACTGGCTGAAGATTAAGGAGTTTGCCTCTCAACCTACTGGAATCTGAGTAAGACGAGCTAAGCCTGCCTGAAATACGCATTTTCCATCCTACCCGCACTCACTAACATAATGAGGGTTTACTCACAGTTATCCTGATCCGGCAAGAACTGAGGAACTGAAACAGAAAGAAGAGAAAGGGACACGCCCAGAATCATTCGCAAAGCAACTGTGCTCATATATAAAACACGTAGATACATAGAAAAGAAAATTTACGAATTGTGGTTCCTTCTATCGTTTCTATTGTATCCAGCTGTCGAATTAGGGCCTTCTTTGTTAATCCCATAATAGGCAGTGCTGAAGTTTATTTTCCTGTGTTGAACTTCTGTTATGGTGGCAGCGACGTTTGATTGTATATAAGTGTTACGTTTTATTTTGAAGTGTCTTCCTGTTGTATCTTTGTATATTGCTATGGTTGAGCAAGATGTCTTTGTTCTTCCTATATAAAGGTTTAGGCGGGATAATTGGTTATCATTTGCAATATTTTTTCCTTCACTTTTCTATTGTCGCGTGTTATCTGATACGAGGGTTTGATATCACACACACATATATATGTGTGTGTGTATATATATATATATATATATGTATATCTGGGTGTGTGTTGAAGGCCGGTAACCCACTAAAATTTTTGAACGAACACAAAGTGCTATTGTTGATTGTTGAACGCCGAACATTTTGTGACTGCTATTTCAGGGCATTTGTGTGTTTCCGCGTGTATTTGAAAGGGACGTCACAACAAGTCAACTGTGCAAGCCCCGTGGAGATTCTGAAATTGGGTAAAATCTCAGCGACACGAACACACCAACACTTCACACATGATCTGAACACTTGAAGCAGACAAACACTATATAGAACACGCTGGAAGCGCGAGCCTCAACTGCCAGCGCACAAACTACGCTCCACTCTGCGAAATGCTGGCAGTGAGAGTGTATGGGTACAGTGATAATGAACGCAGTTTGAATTAAAGTGTGCACGTGGCACAGCTGACTCAGCAGAACAAAGAATCCCGGCAGAGGAGCGACGCGCGACGCGGAGCAAGGAGCTGAGCGTGCTCGATCCGGGGGACAACTGCTGTCTGCGGCGAGATTCGAACACAGGGCCCGAGCCGCAACGAAGTTCTCCGAGGAGTGCCGAAGGAAAGAGGACGCACCTGCGTCTGGCGATGCCCTCACTTTCCCTATAAACAGCGCCGTACCGCAATGTTGCCCAGCAAATCTTATGTTTTATTTTCAATCTGAATTTTTCTTGTTGATTATGATACATTCAGCGTTGAGAAATGCCATTGTTATAACGTATGTTTTTTTATTGTTTGTCCACTTTCATTTAAATTTGCAGAATTAATATGCTTTGAATTGACTCTTGAGGAGAATGTGCTGAAATGATTTGATTACAAAATTTTTTGATGATGTTCCAAATATTTGAGAAATTATGATCCATAGCAAANATTTGACTCTTGAGGAGAATTAATGTCAAATGTGCTGAAATGATTTGATTACAAAATTTTTTGATGATGTTCCAAATATTTGAGAAATTATGATCCATAGCAAAGTGTTGCACTTCAACATATTTCGGTGGTGCAATTATGTATCGTCCTAAATATGGGCTATATACATAAGTAGTAGAGTTATGTCGATTCTGGCACAAGGGCTGAGGGCTGTGGGGCCATCAGCCATCTTGAAATTTCCGGTTTTTCTCTCAAACATTCCCGTTTTCTCTTCAAAATCTACCATTTTCCCCTTTAAATCGACAATTTTCCCATTAAAATCGTTTTTTTTTCACTTATAATTTCCCCGTTTTTTTCCAAACATTTCTGAAAAAAAGTACTTGCTCCTCAATGTGGCTGACTGATTACTTATTGTGACTGATTTTCTACAAAAGTGGTTAAACCGTCAGCCACAATGACAAATTTAAAAAGCAAAAAAAATAATTTTTTTTTAAATTTATATTAAATTTAAATATATTTTTTACTTAAAAGGTTTAAAGGAATAAGTATTGAGCGTGATATAAGACTGGACTCGTTTTTTCAAGGCGCATACGATCGTGATAGCATTATGTAACACAATGTCAGGACAACCATATTGGATATAAGATGTATGTCCCGACCTGCTGCCCATTACCCTTTCCAATACCACTCCACAGGTCAGGCAGCTGGATGACATTGTCAAATCAATCGCAAATCGATCAGACATCTATGAATTAATTCATTTATAAATAATTACAATTATTTTATTTAAATTTATTTTATTTATCATTTGAAAAATGCTTAAATCTTAAAAAAACACAGCAAAATGTATCGAACATGTATTTTGAATTCAAAATCGGTTTATAAAAGATAAATTATGTAAATTTTAAAACTTTCTCATGACAGTAAAAAAAAATACTTATGAAGGGATGGGGATTTAAACCCACAACCTCTCGAATAGGAACTCGTGTTCTGTAACTACTCAGATACTTAAGCAATTATAGGAAGGCTTACTTAAAATCTGCTGCAATGGCCACCAAACGAAGAGGCTGCCATTCCCTCGTACAATTACATTAGCACATTAAACATTTTGTTACATAGTTTTTCAATCAATGCATATATGGCATATAACCACATTTATTGCAAAGCTTTTTCAGTTTAAATTCATTGTATTTACCATTTGAAAACTTTTTAAAGGCAAATGTTGTATTTAAATCTTTTCGTTATTTTTAGTCAGGGTCTGAATCACATGTACTTATGCTCACATTGAATGTTTATATATATTGTTTTAAAATAATTATGTAGCAGACCACTATTTTTTGCAAGTCGGCTTGTAAGAAAGCTAATATGTACAGGCATTTAGGCAGGCGAATATAATTTGCAAACTCTTGGGAGGCATACTCGTGAAATTAAGTTTGCAAGTATCATTTCTATCTCCAGGAATGTATGTTTAAGCTCTTTATAACCATAGTGATTAGCCTATATATTTGCTTCATAGTATGTTTTTAAAGAAAACAGTTTATAACAGACTGGTTACGATATAGTGTTAATAATAGAAAAAAAATTACATTCTTGCGTTTAAAATTTATTAAATTTTATTACTACAAAGATAGACAAAAATATTAATTTTCGTCCATGCGAAACAGAACCAACACCTTAGCATTATCGCGAAGCAGTTGTTTGGGTATGCGCGAATAAGTCTGGCCAAGGTACAAGCAGTCCACGTTCGAATGCCGTCCCATGCTAAAGTACTCCATGATGCAAGTCTGTTTCTCACATCCCACATTGTCGAAAATAAACACCGAGTTTGGCTGGTAATACTTCGCTCAGTGGCACCACGGGCTCGTTCTCGCTGCAAGGGAAATATTGCACACCAACTAAGGCCTGCAGTACTCGTGCCAGTCACTGCTATTTTGGTTTTTGTAGCAATTTGGTGTACAGGCACATGTTCTAGAACCTAAGTTCATTCTCTTCTTCCAGCAGGCTCTGTATGACACATGTTTTCCCACAATTTGATGGTTCCGCGATGATACACCTCACTGCATTCGGAAATAGGTTTCCATGTCATGATTCGTGGGAGATAGCTTCGTCTTCAGCATGAATGCATATGGGTAGAGTAACTTCTTCCTTGACGATATGTAAACTGTTTTCTTCTGCTTTCTTTATATCATACATTGGATGGTGATGATGATGATGATGAGGTAGCAAAAACAAGCCTCTTGATGGCATTGTCACATTTTGTTGTTCATATAAAGTCTCTTGAAATTATCACTCCGAGTAAACTGCCTATGGCAGAGTTTACACTAAAATGACGTATTTGAATATGTGTTACATGCGTACTTTTACGAGTCTAGAATGACACTGAAACAGAAATGTATATAAGTAGTGTATTTATAAGTTTTTAGGTCTGTTCACTTTGATGTCTCGAAGAAGTAAGAACATATCTGGAAGTGGGATTGTCGATATACTGATCAACAACCTACCATTCGAGTTGCACATTCTTGGATATAAGTTCTGCAGGCGAGGAACCAAGCTAACTAAAAGGTTGGCACTCGGCGATACAGTCATCAATGCACTAGACGAGTCATGTAAGCAACACGTCATCAGCTATTCCCAGCACAAGGATCTAGATACCCGACACCAGGCAGACAAGGTACTTGCACAGAAGGCCGATGAGATAAGAAAATCATCAGATACTGAGCTCGGAGAAAAAAAAGCAGCATGGGGCAATTCAAACATGATGAAGACCAAAGTGAAGATGGGCATGGGTGCAAAGAGCAAGCGGAAAGCGCAAGTGAAACACAATGTGGTGAAAAAGGAAAGAAAAACAAGTCGAAAAGACGAGTTTAGTGTTAAATATCTGTAGATGTAACTATTTTTTCATTACATATAGGAGGAATCTCATAAATTTTAGTACAACACTCAATATTTATTGCTTAAAAGGTTTTAAATAAAAAATATGTTGCAATTTAAAATTAATTTAAATTAAATTTAATTTAATTGGCTTCTTAAATTCCTCATAGTGTCTGACAGTTTAGCCACTTTTGCGGAAATTCAGTCACAATGAGGAATCAGTCAGCCACATTGAGGAGCAAGTTCATTTTTTTCACCAATTTTTGAAGGGAAAAAACGGGGAAATTTTAAGTGAAAATGACCGACTTTAATGGGAAAGTTGTCGATTTTAAGGGAATAACAGAAAATTTTCGGTGAAAAACTTTAAAGTTCTAAGATGGTGGACTGCACCACATACTACAGCCCTCAACCCTTGTGCCAGTACCGGCATAACCCTACTACTTACTTATTTTAATTATTTACTTGTTTACGGTTTTTGAAGACGTAATATGATATCATGTGTTAATTTTTCATTGCCACATTAATTATGTTAGTTAGAATGTAAATTCACCATTCCTTAATTTTAATTTTTTGCATTTAAATGAATTTTTATCTCTAAAGTCTATTATATTTAGAAGGCTCTAGTATCTGAGCAGTTATTGATCCGTTTCCATGGTAATAAGTGACGCGATGAATAATTCTTGCCACTAGCACTCTCGTGGTTGGTCAGTTTTAGACAGCGTTTTTAAATAAAGTTTTTGATTGATAATTTTAGCCATTTTGGATTTCGAAGTCAGGAAACTTTCCCAAGTGGATTTAGCCCGCAGGGAATTTAGTGTTGATATAAGGACCCGAGTTCGGACAGGTGAACAGGCCGTCTCGAATGAGACGAAGATGCGAGAACGAGATTTGAATGAAGTAGGCCTGTATCGTTCGCCGGCTGCGTAATTTTAGAGGTGTAATTAGGTCGAACTACCGCTATATACTTAAATGTGCTGGGACTATGTTAACACTACTGCCCGAGAGCTTAATCAGGGAAGCCCGTGATGAAGATGTCTTCCTGCATCCAGAGGGATACTACTGCTGACGACGAGATCGCCCAGAACTTCAAGAACGTCCAGAATTCTCCATTTCAATTTATAATCAGATAAGTTTACGAATTATTTTTCTTAAGAAGCAGAGACGAGTTTTCTTTTCAAGTTGAACTGCCCCCAGCTAATTTAACTACAAACATCCTGGCATTGACTTTTTGGCATTGACTTTTTGTTTAATACCCAGAAGTCTAACCTGGAAAAGATAGACAAACTAATTAACTAATTTTTTTTTCTGAACGTTTAAAATTTTAACTGGCAGGCACAAAGGCAATGGAACACATCAGTCACAAGAGAGCCTAGTGTTGCTGGGGCCACAAATAAAATATTGTCTGTGAATTGATTACACATTTCCTGTCGGAAATATTTACTTACAAGAAGGCTAATTAAATTTCTCACCTTGCTGGCAACGTCTCTGCTGTGAAATTATTTCCAATAGAAAGTAGATATTTTTCGTAGTGATATTCTTGTTGTTTAATAATTGAGTTGTGTAGTGTTACTTGTGAGTGTTCTTCTGTCACAAACCTGGCTCTACGCTGTATATAGTTTTACTATCTTAACACGATCTACACATCTCAACACGTTGTTACACTTTGCATCATCTGGCGTCGTATGCGAGGCTTACTGAGTGTGCGCGCATCGATAAAATCACACGTCTAGTAGTGAAGCAGTGGTAGTGGCGGCGTTGTTGCAAGGAAATGGTTTTCTCACCATGGTTTAGGGGAGGAGGGGGTGTTTACTGCAAGGGCTTGTTCCGTTGGCAAGATTAAAAGGTACTGTAAAATGCACTTGGCTTTTAACTGAACAAATTGAAATGAATTACCATTTACTCGTACTTATTTGTGCAGAAAATTCGCAAAATTGATCGGTAACTTGCCACTCCTTGTTGCCACCCCCCGGTTTACGATCCCCATTAAACAAATATTTAACATGGGCTTCCTTGCAAATATAAAGGATGACAAACAATATGTTATTTTTTGACAGAAATTTATTAGCTTATTTGAAGTAATAAAGAAACCAAACTAATATATACTCTCAGTGATTGCTGTGATGTGCGAAAATTTAACTTTGCCTTGTATTGCGCAGGAACATAAATTCCCACCAGCAATAATCTAGTTTGCTCTCTCTCTCCCACGTTTCTTGTTATTAAAACGGTCTGGTTTGGTGTCGTTAAGTACGGTGTGTGATGTTTCTCTGAGAGTAAATGGCCAAGCTCTCATGCCGGATGTTAGCAGGCAGACTTTGTCGTACAGAAGTGAAGATCCTGCAGAATAGTCACACGCACTTGCATAAAAAACTGAACACGCCATCCGCAAGACGAACGCACAAGAAACTTTGCAAAAGTGGATTGTCATAAATTGACGTGGCAATAATAGTGAAGTTACTTAGCTAGGTGATAAAATCATGACGTTCCAACACAAGGCATATTTTAAGGGAAAATGATTTGCAAAAATTGACCTGGTGATAATTACATACCTAGAACGATAAATGCGTATTATTTATTATTTTTTAACATACATATACATATACAAATAACAATTTATATACATACAATATATGTATACATACATAAATGATAAAAATTAATTATAATTCATTTTTCAAAAAACGCATTTGTCTTCTTCCTAATCGGAGAATAATATTCGGTAGACCTCAAATAATTTATTTATTTGCATGCAAATTGCACCTGAATTGTTGTGTGGGCAATTGGTTCAAAATATTAACTTTAAACATTAGAGCTCAGATAGTAAAAATTTAGTTAATTTAAAATATACTTTTACAATATTATCAAATGGTTATCTCCTGTCATGGAAGTTTAAACAGGATTAATGTCTGAATTCGTAAAGTATACGAAGTATACATGAGTGAAGTAAGCAGTGATGTGAGTTCACAGCACACACTTGAGTTACGGGCATGGCTAGTGCGATGTAAACTGGAGATCCAAAAAAACTGGTACACCTGCCTAATATCGTATAGGACCCCCGCGAGCACGCAGAAGTGCGGCAAGACGTGTTGGCATGGACTCTACTAATGTCTAAATGTATGCAGGAGGCACTTCACACCATGAATCCTGCAGGGAAGTCCATAAATCCATAGGAGTGCGAGGCGGTGGAGATCTCTTCTGAACAGCACGCTGCAAGGCATCCCAGATACAATCAAAAATGTTCATGTTTTGTTATTTAGGTGGCCAATGGAAGTGTCTAAAGTCAGAAGAGTGTTACTGGAGCCACTCGGTAGCTACTCTCGACGTGTGGGGTGTCGCATTGTCCTGCTGGAATTGTCCACGTCCGTCGGAATGCACAATGGACATATATGGATGCAGGGGATCGGACAGGATGCTTACGTATCTGTCACCCGTCAGAGTCGTATCTAGACGTATCAGGTGTCCCATTTCACACCAACTGAACACGCCCCATACCATGACAGAGCCTCCATCAGCTTGAACAGTCCCCTGTTGACGTGTAGGGTCCATGGATTCATGAGGATGTCTCCATAACCGTACACGTCCATCCGCCCGATACAACTGGAAACGAGACTCGTCAGACCAGGCAACGTGTTTCCAGTTATCACCAGTCCAATGGCGGTGTTGGCGGGCCCAGGCGAGGCGTAAAGCTTTGTGTCGTGCAGTCAACAACGGTACACGAGTGGTCATTTGGCTCCGAAAGCTCATATCAATGATGGTCCGTTGAATAGTTGGCACGCTGGCACTTGTTGATACCCCANCATTTGGCTCCGAAAGCTCATATCAATGATGGTCCGTTGAATAGTTGGCACGCTGGCACTTGTTGATACCCCAGCAGTGAAATCTGTGCCAATTTGAGAAAGGGTTCCACGTCTGTCAAGTTTAATGATTCTCGTCAGTCGTCGTTTGTCCCGTTCGTTCCCGATCTTTTTCCGGCTGCAGCGATGTCGAAGATTTTAAGTTTTACCGGATTCCCGATATTCACGGTACACCTGTGAAATGGTCGTAAGCGAAAATCCAAATTTTATCGCTATCTCGGTGATGCTATGTCCCATCTCTTGTGCGCCGACTATAACACCACGTTCAAACTTACTTAAATCTTGATAACCTGCCATTATAGCAGCAGTAACCGATCTAGCAACTTTGCCAGACGCTTGTTGTCTTATATAGGCGCCGCCGACCGCCACGTGTTACTCTGATTGGTTCCATACATCTGTTATGTCCATACGCATGCCTATACAAGTTTTTTTGGCTCTCCAGTGTATATTTGTAGAGAATTAAACAGCCAGTTAGTAGCTGAGCTCTCTTAGAAAAAGAGAAAAACCCGCCAGTCGTACGTAGCGTAAGGCCGCCTTATTCCGTGAAAATGCTTTTGGCAGTAATCCAGGGCAATTTCTGTAAGACTATATGCATGTTAATTTTTTTATGTGAAGCCTATTCTATGGCTAGCGAGTTAAAGACGTTTTCGACCATTTATAAAAGTACACACAATGGAATATACAGGCTGAGTATAAAAGAATACCCCAACCTTAAGGTCTATNTTCGACCATTTATAAAAGTACACACAATGGAATATACAGGCTGAGTATAAAAGAATACCCCAACCTTAAGGTCTATTATATCAAAACCAAAAAACCTACAACCTTGGTTGGCCAATCAATCAAATGAACCGAGGAACAGTGAAGTTTGTTTACCATATCTTCATAAATGGTCAATGTTGTAACCACGAGCGGCCCGAACGACATCTACGCGTTAATCAAAATCGTTCCATACTCTTGTCAGCATGTCTGATGTTACGGTTTAGATGGCGTCCGTAATTCTCGTTTTGAGGTCGTCAATGTTAGCCGGTAATGGTGGACGAAACACTTGATCCTATATATACCCCCATATAAAAAATCGCACGGGGTAAGATCCGGGCTTCTTGGAGGCCAGTGATGAAGAGCCTGGTCACCAACTGCTCCTCGACCAATCCAGTGTTTCGGCAACGTTTCGTTCAGGTATCCACGAACAGCTATGTGGGTGGCGAACCATCCTGCTGGAAAATGAAGTCCCCCGCCGCGTCTTCTAACTGAGGAAACAATCACTCTGTAAGCATGTCCAAATAAGGGATTCCAGTAACAGTGNATCACTCTGTAAGCATGTCCAAATAAGGGATTCCAGTAACAGTGGGCTTGTGAAAAGAGAAAGGGCCTAAAACAGTGTCTTTGGATACAGCGCAAAACACATTCACTTTGGGGGAAGCGCACTCGTGTTCGGTGGTTTCATGTGGACGCTCCTGACCTTATATCCGCACGTTGTGCNTTTCACTTTGGGGGAAGCGCACTCGTGTTCGGTGGTTTCATGTGGACGCTCCTGACCTTATATCCGCACGTTGTGCCGGTTCACCTTATGATTTGTATGGAACGTCGCTTCGTCGCTAAAAACCAGCTTAGACATCAAGGCATCGTCAACCTCGTTCTGGGCAAGAACGAACGCGCAGAAATCACGTCTCAGTTCTTTATTCCTTTAGGTAAGAGCCTTTAGAAGCTGTAACTTGTTTAGTTTGTACAGCAATCGCTTTCACAACACTGTCCATACCGTTGATTGAAAGTTTTGCATTTCCCGGCTAGATTGTCGATTATTTTCTCGGACAGCGAACAAACGCTTGTTGAATACGTTGCACATGCTCTTCGGACACACGTGGCCACCCGAAACTTTTGCGTTTCCATTGGTATCCTGTGATACGGAACTGACGAAATCAACGTACGATACTCCACCTATCAGGAGGATGACGTCCTTATTTGCGACGGAATTCATGATGAACAGTAGTAACCGATTCACATTTAGCAAACTGAGTAACACAGAACGCCTTTTGTTGTTCCGTTGCCATCGTGATGCGGACTGACACACAAAACACGCTCATAGTGCGTGCTGTCTGCGAGGGTCACAGTAGAGAGCCGTGTATTTCCTTTGTAGAGACCGTCCCCTTCACATTGACGTGCCGTATGCGAGCTCGCTTTCCCCTCATCACCTCAAACCGAGAGTTACGAACGCCATCCATACCATAACACCGGACATGCTGACAAGAGCGTGGAACGAGTTTGATTATCGCGTAGATGTCGTTCAGGCCGCTCACGGTGGTCACATTGAACATTTATGTATGTATGGCAAACAAACTTCACGGTTCCACGGTTCATTTGATTGGTCAATCAAGATTGTAGGTTGCTTGGTTTTGATGTTATAGGCCTTCCTAGTTGGGGNTTCCACGGTTCATTTGATTGGTCAATCAAGATTGTAGGTTGCTTGGTTTTGATGTTATAGGCCTTCCTAGTTGGGGGTATTCTTTTATACTACTGTATATATTTTTATTAATGTTAACATAGTGTCCTAAATCTGTGACAAGTGCCTTTNGGGGTATTCTTTTATACTACTGTATATATTTTTATTAATGTTAACATAGTGTCCTAAATCTGTGACAAGTGCCTTTATTCCGTCATAATGGTATCCTTATTCTGCGATACTCTACCGTTATTCCGTGATACTCTAACAAATAAAAAACAAGTACATTTAACAACACTTTTAGGATTTTGTCATTGGTTGTATATTAATAATACACAAAGGAAAACGTTACACAAATTGCATGTTACTTTTCCACTTATTATAGTCAAAAGTAGGCTTTCTTCAAGTTAATATCCTATACTTATTCATCTTCACCCTGAGAACACATGTAGACATTGTCATCAAATTTATCATCAATATCCTCACAATCATTACGATACCACTGAAGACAAAAACAGAATCGAATCTACTTAGNTCATCAAATTTATCATCAATATCCTCACAATCATTACGATACCACTGAAGACAAAAACAGAATCGAATCTACTTAGGAACTGTGTTATTTTTTTACATAGTATGCATAATTATGTCCACAAATAGAACACAATGAGTCATCGTCAATGTCACCACTTGACATTGGTTTGGCACTGCATCTAGTTGTAGGCCTAAGTACAGACCTACACAATGAACCAGGGTCAGTTTTATTTGGTGTGGGAATGGCTTCAACTTTGGCACTCTGCTTTTTCTTGTATACTCTTCTCCTCTATTGGACTTTACCACAGTATGGAGTGGTGCCATGTCTACAAGATGGAGCAGCATCAGAGTTTAATATTTGTGAAACTGTATGCACCTTGGGAGATTGTGATTTCCTGCGAGGAGTGGGCACATTGGGTGACTCACAAGTAGGAATGGCTAAGAGAGGCTTATCCGAAATGTGTTGGCCTACGCCTACACCGTTACTTCTGTCGGAGACAGAGCGGGAGCTGTTGACTCAGGAGCGATGGCATTGCTGTTGAATGGGAATATCCCTATTTTCCGAAAAACAGTTCATTTCTCCAAGCTGATTTAAAGGAAACAAATACACCTTCGTCCAGTAGTTGCGGTAAATGTGTCGTGTGAGAGGGAAATATATTATTATTTGATTATCTCAGCCATATGTAGAGCGTCTGGTGATATGTGTGATGCATGAGAGTCTATGAGCAAAAGGACGGGTCTAGGTGGAGGTAGAGAGAGAATGAATATATTCAACAATTATAGGAACAGTTCGCTAGTGATCCAGCTTTAGGGAGAAACTGCAACTGTGGCATCAACATGAGCACCATCTTTTAATGCGGGAATATTCTGAATACCTTTGAATNTCATCAAATTTATCATCAATATCCTCACAATCATTACGATACCACTGAAGACAAAAACAGAATCGAATCTACTTAGAAACTGTGTTATTTTTTTACATAGTATGCATAATTATGTCCACAAAAAGAACACAATGAGTCATCGTCAATGTCACCACTTGACATTGGTTTGGCACTGCATCTAGTTGTAGGCCTAAGTACAGACCTACACAATGAACCAGGGTCAGTTTTATTTGGTGTGGGAATGGCTTCAACTTTGGCACTCTGCTTTTTCTTGTATACTCTTCTCCTCTATTGGACTTTACCACAGTATGGAGTGGTGCCATGTCTACAAGATGGAGCAGCATCAGAGTTTAATATTTGTGAAACTGTATGCACCTTGGGAGATTGTGATTTCCTGCGAGGAGTGGGCACATTGGGTGACTCACAAGTAGGAATGGCTAAGAGAGGCTTATCCGAAATGTGTTGGCCTACGCCTACACCGTTACTTCTGTCGGAGACAGAGCGGGAGCTGTTGACTCAGGAGCGATGGCATTGCTGTTGAATGGGAATATCCCTATTTTCCGAAAAACAGTTCATTTCTCCAAGCTGATTTAAAGGAAACAAATACACCTTCGTCCAGTAGTTGCGGTAAATGTGTCGTGTGAGAGGGAAATATATTATTATTTGATTATCTCAGCCATATGTAGAGGGTAAGTTGATATGTGTGATGCATGAGAGTCCATGAGCAAAAGGACGGGTTTAGGTGGAGGTAGAGAGAGAATGAAGATATTCAACAATTGTAGGAACAGTTCGCTAGTGATCCAGCTATAGGGAGAAACTGCAACTGTGGCATCAACATGAGCACCATCTTTTAATGCGGGAATATTCTGAATACCTTTGAATATTACCAGATTCGGGCCGCTCTTACCTGATGCATTAGCAATACACAATATGGTAGTTNTATTACTAGATTCGGGCCGCTCTTACCTGATGCATTAGCAATACACAATATGGTAGTTGTAGTGCCTCGCTCAGCATAGACATGTATATAAATATATTTCTTTCCAACACTTGTTAGTACATTTGAGCCAGAAGTTACAAACTGAAGACCGGTTTCATCACAGTTCCAAATTCTGCGAAGAGAATATAAAAATTCGTGTTCAAGCAGCACTTTTTCTAGGCAATCATAAACTCCTATATAAAAACAGGACTGACACACGATGCACGGTACCTTGACAAGTTTTCAGGTCGCCTGAGAGTTAAGTTGAATTTTTCACGAAACCCTCATACCTCTTTTTCCCCGCAGCTTCTTTCTATACATTAAACCTATCAACTGACCCATGTTTTTTTTGCTAGGTCGTACGTCAATTTCCTAATTTGAAAAACAGTCAACCCGAAACCAAGTTCTTGTATATGTATGACGATAATTACTAAAAATTTTTGTGTAGTAACAAAAATGTTAACATGTTTCAGGAAAAAAATTAGCCCTGGTTATATAATTTTTAATGAAAAAATAGACACGACATGTGTTTGTAGTTTCTTAGGTGCCCTCGTGTTATGTGCACTTAACGAAACAAAAACATGAAACAGGAAAGCCAATAAAGTTTTTTGAAGCAGTTCACTTGTAAAAATCTTCTTTACAACACTTACATATTTCAGTACGAAATACTTTTAGTTATAAGAGATGCGTATGTCTATTTACCTTTTCATTACAACATTTACTATGCTGCTGAAGAGAAGATGTAAATAAATTTTGCAAAACACTCGCTGCTTTTAACAACTGTACACCATCTTAAAAAAAAAAAGCGGGAACGAATTGCCATCGCATCCCATCAGACATGAACATACGATGCTATCTGTAGATTTTTCACGCAACTATATACGGCTGCCTACTAGGCCGTGAGACGTGAAAAGAAATGTATCACAGAATAAGGAATACCACAGAATCATGCTAACTTATACAGTAACTGATCCTGCGGCAATAGGCGTGTCGGAAGCCAGAAACGTCGAAAGCTGAAGGAGACGTGGAGGGTGCTCTCCCCTGAGAAAGGTCGACGCAGTGAGTGGCGACACAGCTCCGGCACTGTCTTGGAGAGACAGTAGAGGTTGGGTAGTGCCTTGGCCGGACCTCAGCTTCCTCTGGGTGTGAGGGTCTTTGTGAAGGAGTCCTGGAGAGTACTCTCCCCTGATAAGGGTGGACTCAGTGAGCGGCAACACAGCTCCGGCACTGTCCTGGAGAGACAGTAGAGGTTGGGTAGTGCCTTGGCTGGACCACGGATTCCTCTGGGTGTGAGGGTATTGATGAAGGACTCCGGGAGGGTACTCTCCCCTGATAAGGGTGGTTCAGTGAGCAGCGACACAGCTCCGGCACTGTCTTGGAGAGACAGTAGAGGCTGGGCACTGTCTTGGCCGGACCTCAGCTTCCTCTGGGTGTGAGGGTCTTTGTGAAGGAGTCCTGGAGAGTACTCTCCCCTGATAAGGGTGGACTCAGTGAGCGGCAACACAGCTCCGGCACTGTCCTGGAGAGACAGTAGAGGTTGGGTAGTGCCTTGGCTGGACCACGGATTCCTCTGGGTGTGAGGGTATTGATGAAGGACTCCGGGAGGGTACTCTCCCCTGATAAGGGTGGTTCAGTGAGCAGCGACACAGCTCCGGCACTGTCTTGGAGAGACAGTAGAGGCTGGGCACTGTCTTGGCCGGACCTCAGCTTCCTCTGGGTGTGAGGGTCTTTGTGAAGGAGTCCTGGAGAGTACTCTCCCCTGATAAGGGTGGACTCAGTGAGCGGCAACACAGCTCCGGCACTGTCCTGGAGAGACAGTAGAGGTTGGGTAGTGCCTTGGCTGGACCACGGATTCCTCTGGGTGTGAGGGTATTGATGAAGGACTCCGGGAGGGTACTCTCCCCTGATAAGGGTGGTTCAGTGAGCAGCGACACAGCTCCGGCACTGTCTTGGAGAGACAGTAGAGGCTGGGCACTGTCTCGGCCGGATCATGGCTCCCTCTTGGCGTGAGGGTCTCGGTGAAGGAGTCCTGGAGGGTACTCTTCCCTGAGAAGGGTGGAGGCAGTGAGCGGCGACACAGCTCCGGCACTGTCCTGGCGAGACAGCAGAGGTCGGGTAGTGTCTCGGCCGGACCACGGGGTCCTCTGGGTGTAAGGCTCCCAGATGAATGTGGGAGGAGAGCAGACAGCTCATCACAGTATCCGTCTGTATCTTGCAGCTGATCATCTGAAATGTTGGCTGATTGCTCCTCCGCGTTGACTGAGTGTATCTCAATCCTTGTCCATGAGGGTCTCGCTTGCGTGTTGCTGTTATACTCCGTTGTCCATGGGGTCTTGTCGCCGTAGTATCGTACAATGCCGGAAGTCAAACTAGTGATTCTTCAAGACTCAGAAATCTGAGTATAGAGTCGGTTCCTTAAGGGGCTAGTATTCCTCCGTTATTCAAGGGGTACATCATAAACTCTAAAAAAAACTGTTGGCAAATTTACGCCATTGTTCTACTCGAACTGAGAACGATCGAATGGCAAACCGTTTCCCCATACATTCGCGGTAGCTATCATTTATTCAGAAGAAAGAGTAAAATATGTATAGTATATTCGCGATTTTTTCACTCCTTTTGAATCAAACATTTGCAGTAACATCCTATGCATGATGTGTTGGGTTTTTTCCTAAACAAATCATTTATTACAACAGTTTTATACTTGTGTTAACATAAAAGTATCTTATTTATTGTTAAATTTAACTTTAGGCTATACTTGAAATATAAATTATAATATGTCACGTGTAACTATTATGAATGAAGACAGAGAAAATGGGTGTGTTGGTAATGCCTAGTAATAATTAGGCCTTATGCAAATTATTATTACACCGAGTGTGTACGAATGCGTTGCGTTAGCCCTCTGTTGTAATTTTATAAGCTTTGTTTGTATGAGGCGGAGGAATATCCTGGAAGTAGAACTGCTAAAGTTCAGAAAAGTTGCACATAACCATGAATTAAGTGTAGTGACGTTCAAAACTTACTATGGTAACACTGCTACATTTTCATGTTGATGCGTAGTAAATTACGCAGATAGTGTGTACAGCGCAAAAAAAAACTTATCTTACCGTTTAGGAAGTTATTTTCAGTCAGCATTGTAGTGGAGCCGTAATGCACGGGAAATACGTCCTTTCACTGCGTTGTAATATTATTTTTAAGTTGCCCAACCGTGACTAGATGGAGATTTTTGGACATTCGTCATTACAATGCAGATGTCTGTCATGGAAAAACAAGACTGAACACGAAAAAATACTTAAGACAAGAAAGCTATGGTTTTTGACTTTGTTCCCTCTTGTTGTTTTCAGGTGTTGTATACATATTTATTTTCTCGTCCATAGGTTACTTGTCTTTTCTAAGTATTTTTTTGCGCTCAGTCGTATTTTTCCATGACAGACATCTGCATCGCATTGGCGAATATCCAAAAATCTCCTTCTAGTCATTCACCCCCGTTACAATATCCATTCAAAGATTGCCCAATCATCAAGTATTTCCAATAAATAAATGCCACTTCTTATTGTTATGAAATAATGAAAAAAAAAAAAAAAACCAGTTACGATTGAAAATTTATAATGTTTATGTCGTGCGCGCAGACGGGATGAATGTAAAAATTTTCCGATGATAAACTAAAAGTACTTACCTTATGCGGTCGGAAACATTGCAGCACACTCCTCCAGTACAACGAAAACGTTCCTTTTTTATTTTATTATTTGATGTTACCCACTTAAGCTACAAAATAATTATTGGTATTTCCCTCCCCACAAATCTAAACTACCACCAAGGTCTACGCGTTACGAAACGCGTCACCCCTGGTTACCGTGTACCCTTTCTGCGTGCAACAGTAGGTTATGGGAACTGCTACGCTGTGCGAGAGGACAGACTACAGAGAGAGGGGCTACACTTTTATCGGCAGGGACGGTACGCAGGCGACAGCAGGTGGTCCACGGCGCGCAAGAGCGACTGTACCTGGCTCGGCCCATAGCTCGGCGCGGAGCCGGGGTGAGCTGCAGTTTTTACAGCCAATTTTCTGAAAGGCAATAGGGATTATTATGAGTGATAGCATCGCCGTGTGCCTCGGACCACGTCACGCGGGACGTCTCGGACAGACTCCCACACAGCATCGTGATCCCCGAGCGGGCCGCCTTCCCCCTCCCTCAGCCACCACCACCACCTCCTCTCATCATCGCTGGCGTCATCTCGGCCAGGCGCCCGTCGATGCCACCTGCCCATCACCGTCACAGCGTCTAGGCTATTCACGGTTAATTCAGCTCTTTTGAAAACAACCTTTGGAAAATGTCACGGCCTTTAACTGCATGTATTTTAATGGTTATACTGACTGGCGTGTGCCCAGTCACGATGAGAGCTCACGGTTGCTTCTAACTTTACTGAAGCCATGCTAAGTTATACTTCCAGGCTATTCATCCGCCTCATGCTAATAAAGCTTAACTAAGTATAGAGAATTACACCAAAGGGACACCGCACCGAATTTGTGCGCACCCAGTGTGATATTATTTTCCATAAGAAATATTTCTTACTAGGCATTACCAACACACTTTTTTTCCTCCCTGTATTTATACATATTAATTATTAATGAAATGTTGTATTTTATAGAAAGAATGTAAGTATAAGATCAATTTAACTAACAATAAGGTACTTTTATATTAGCACAACTATAAACCGCTTTTAATACATTACATTTTTATAAAACAACCAAACACGTCATACATAGGATGATTTTTCAAAGACTTGATTCAAAAAGTGTGAAGAAACCTGGAATCTCTAAATAGTATAAAACAAAGTCGCTTATCCGCGTCTGTGTGTGTATTCGCTTAGTACTTCTAAACTACTTGATGGACTTTGATGCGGTTTTTTAACATCATTTAGAGAATTTATTGAGGAAGGTTTTGGTGCGCAATACGTTTATATTTAATTTAAATATAATAGAGAAATGTCGAACCGTTTGTAATCAAGTCGTAAAAAAAAAACTTTTAGGGCGCTTACATGGTTTGCGCTGACTAAACCATACGAAATAAATCAAATTAATGTACAACATAATTGTATCTCTCAAAAAGGTCTACAGAAAAGTCCGCGATAGCATATGTTTATCTTTTAAGAGTATTCATTTTTGTCTTTAAAAGTATCGCTGTAAAAACCATA
Organism: Clitarchus hookeri; assembly: GCA_002778355.1. Taxonomy (NCBI): domain Eukaryota; kingdom Metazoa; phylum Arthropoda; class Insecta; order Phasmatodea; family Phasmatidae; genus Clitarchus; species Clitarchus hookeri. The sequence goes on along the minus strand of NQII01000205.1, from coordinate 211,886 downwards.
TGGTAAGCGGACGAAGCCAGGCCGCTTCGCTAGTAGACCATAATTCCATATCTTAACGTTGAATTACAACATATATGTAAACATTTGTAATACTGCATTTATTTGATGTCCTGTTTAGCCTATTTTCAGTGGGAAAGAAAGGCTTATGAGATCACTTTCCTGTCTGTGTCAGTGTGTGTATGCGTGTGTCAGTGTGTGTGTCTGTGCGTGTGTTCCCCCCCCCCCCTTTTAAATTTTTGAACGCATTAACCAAATTTCACCAAACTCGGTACACATATAGAACTAAGTAAGGACACCTGAATTTTATAGTGTCTGACCACGCAATGAATTTTCTTTCAAAATGGCGGCCATTTTAAAATTTAGTATGATATGTCATTTCGGAAACCATTCNCTCCTTTTAAATTTTTGAACGCATTAACCAAATTTCACCAAACTCGGTACACATATAGAACTAAGTAAGGACACCTGAATTTTATAGTGTCCGACCACGCAATGAATTTTCTTTCAAAATGGCGGCCATTTTAAAATTTAGTATGATATGTCATTTCGGAAACCATTCAACCGATTTAAGACAAATGTTGTATGCTGACAGAGCAAGGTGTAAGCATTGAATTCAAGGGTGGGAATTGTTGTTGGTTCAATATTTTGGAAGATAGCACCACATGAATAATTAAAGCTTTTACGTTATATCTCGGAAACTACTGAAACCATTTTCGCCAAATTTGGCACGAAATTAATACTATAAAAGCTACGTAGATGGAAGTAATTGAACTTTATTTGGCACTTATTTTTAAAATGGCGAACATACAAATATTTTTGGTTTATTTGGTATAACTACCATACCATTTGACTAATTTCAATCAAATTTTGTACTCTGGCAGTATCTATTACAAGCTTATATATAAACGCCAAACACAACAACTTTTGTTCGCTATTTTTTAAGATAGAGTTACATTAATTAATAAGGTTCTTGTGTAATATCTCGGGAAACAATTGCCGATTCCTACCAAATATGGCAAACAAGGAGTACTGTGGCAGGTAATCTTAACTGACATGTTTTGGTATGTCAGACTCTTTTATTCAAAATAGTGGTCATATAGTTATTTTTGTTCCATACATTAAATCGTCGAAACCATGTTTTTAATTCCAATGAAAATTTCTGTGTTCGCACAAAATCTCTTTTGTCCGCTATTTTGTATAATAGTATAACATGGCAAATTAAAATTACCTTATATCTCCCGAAAAAACAACCGATTTATATTAAATTTGGCAATTATGTAGCATTATGGCAGGCCATGTAATCATATAAGCATTGCAAGGTTCAGACACACATTGCTTCAAAATAGCTGCCATATAAATATTTAAGTTCAGAATTTTATATCTTCCAAACCGCAAAAAAAATTTAAATTTAAATTTGTATGTTGACAGTATTAATTATATCCATCAAAATTTTCTATGCGAAGCCTCATTTCTCCGCCATTTTGTAGGATAGCCACCCTTTTAAATAATAAAGTTTTTATGACATATCTCGGAAAATCAATCGACCGATTTATTTCATTTGGCGAAGATGTTGTACTGTGGTAGGACATATTAATTTATATTTTTTAAGTGGTTACATCTCTTATTTTCTGAAAGGCGCGTATACAAACCTTTTAGCTTAGTGTGCAATATCTACGAAACTATGTAACAGATTTAAATTTAACTTTGTATATTGTATCTATATCAATCATGGTAACATTTTGTCCTCCATTTATGTACATTGTCACATGAACAATGGATAATTTATGCCATAGCCCGAGGATCAATCAACCTACTCATACCAAAATTTCACGCAATTATTGCTACAGAAGGGTACGTAAATTAACATGTATTTTGTGTGGTAAGCATGATCTAATGATGATTATATAAATAAAATAGATTCATATGTTATATATATATGAAATGTTTCAACAAAATTCAACCAAATTTTGTATGCAAACAGTATTAATTGGTACCATCAATTTTGCATACAGATATTCTCTTTTGCAGGATTTTGTGCTAAGTAGTGTAAGGTGAGTAAAATTAACATTTGGTCATTTCCCCTGAATAATTCAACTAATTTCCACAAAATTTTGCACAACAAAAGAAGGCCATGTAGAGTTGCATGGTTAAAATGGCATCAGTCAGTGATTTTCAAAATAGTGGCAATATAAATATTTTTATATGTTTGGCATATCTATTTAACAATTCAACCAAATTCAACCAACATTTTCATGGTAGCAGTATATTTTAGACGCATAGTATAGAGACTATTATTTTAGGAAGTTTTCTAAGATAAAACCGATTAAGAAAACGAGGTTTTCATGCTTTATCTCGGGTACTAATCAACCCATTTCTACCAAAATCTTCCATACAAGAAGATGTAAACTTATGTGTTTTTAGTGGCTTTGACACTTATTTTCAAATGATGGCCGTGTAAATATTTCAGGTTAATAAATCCTATCATTCAAAACATTAGACTGAATACACCCGCAGTTGATGCTCCGAATCCTACCTCTGTGATGCAGTTGGTTGCAAGTTAGCTTAATTTTTAGAGTTTTTCTGAATCCAAAAACTGGGTAAGTCACTCGTGTATTTTATTTGTCTTGGTAGTGTTTCACATATTTCTGGTTTCACCTCTAATGATGTTACTGTCAATGAGACGCCAACGCCTACCTACCATCTATACTTTTCATAACTTCACTAAAATTTATTTTCACCCATGCAGAGGAAAGTAGGCTCATTAGTTATCAGTAACTTCTCTGTTGTTCTAACGCACATAAGTGTAAGAATTAGCAGTTTGGTAAAATATTAATTATTCTAATAATTTTCAGTTTTATTTGGCCGCGGCATTAATAAAGTAATTAGGCTCACGGGAAAGTAAATTTTACATATGTTGGAAGAATACACAATGTTCATACATGTAGATCTTAATCAGGGCTTTCATGATTGCTCAATTAACGGAAAACAGCCAGTCCTTAACAATAAAGAGGCAAAACACCTGCTTATTCCGCCCCATCCAGCCGCAAGCAAAATGGCGGCGTCGGGGAGTGATGTGTCAGGGCGACGTTCGCCAATCAGCGTCTGGTGATCTATCTACATGCGAGCTGGTAGCCTAGCCAGTAGGGAACAATTCGCAGCACGCTGTAACCAATCAGAGAATGTGTGCACCTACATCAAAGGAGCCGCCAGCCATCTCCCCTCTGTGTAATCACCTGCTCTGTGCCTCTGCACTCACAATTGTATAATTGCTATGGACGAATTAATTAGCTATAGGCTGTTCACGGTAAAGTAAGCAGTTTTGAAAACAATCTTTGAAAAATGTCGTTGTCCTTACCTACATCTGTTATAACGGGCACACTGAGTGAACATGCGCCCGAAGGAAAGTAACTCCACGCCTTGTGGTTGAATAACAATGTTAAGTGAACATCGTGAATACTAAAATGGTTTCCTTCGTTTTCTGTTTTTTTTTTTTTAAATTCATACAAGCGTTGGAAAGCAGATTTCTAAAATATTTACTTCTCTAATAATTTTACAATTTCATATGACCGACGCGCGAATAATGAATCGGGCCCATGGCAAGTTAATTTTATATATGGCGGAAGAATACACTATTTTCGTACAAGTAGATCTTAGGCAGGACTTTCAAAAGTGCTCAGTACACCATGAACAGCCTTAACCTAACAGTGGCTGGTAAATGTTAAACTTTATGTAGGTACTATCAACACTTTTTCCAAACAAAATATTTTAAACGAGTTAGATAGGATCAATGTTTTGTTACAAATTTTCAAAAGAAACCTTCTCGGGTGAAATATTTTGGTCCTTAATAAGTACTCTGTGAGACATGAGAATGGAGACAAGAAATATCTGTTATCCTTTCTGTTATTATTTCTTTATCTTATTATTAGAGAATTTTTCCTTTTAATAAAACACACTGTTCATAATATGTGGTAAGTATATAAGTTCTGAAGCTTACTCGCAGGAATTTATATAAACCTACTAAATCTGTTGAAAATCGTAATAACCGATGATAACATTACTTATATAATTTGTTCTTCGTCTTAACGANCTGTTCATAATATGTGGTAAGTATATAAGTTCTGAAGCTTACTCGCAGGAATTTATAAAAACCTACTAAATCTGTTGAAAATCGTAATAACCGATGATAACATTACTTATATAATTTGTTCTTCGTCTTAACGATCCATATTCCAAAATGAAATTTCGTTATACAAATGTGAATGAGNGATCCATATTCCAAAATGAAATTTCGTTATACAAATGTGAATGAGTTTTAAGGTACAGAAAATGGCGTTGAACTTGTAAAGAGAAGAAAATTCACCAGCGAAACATAAAATTGTCACCAAATACACGAGAAAATAATTTTTCTGACAATCTGACTTAATGATTTTAATGACTTCGTCTTACAACGATATATATTCATATTTGGTCTCGGCTGATTTTTAAAAATTTTTTTTACCCATGGCTTATTTCCAAGTCAGTACGAAGATAATAAATACTTCTAGTAAAACGAAATTCTTACCGAGGAATATTAAAGTGTTTATAAAAAAATTATTTAGTATGTTGGTCAGCAGGTATGCAGCAGTGTAACGTAAATAGCTACGTGTTTGTATTGAGTGTCAAACACAGGAGTTACGGACATAGTAAACACAACTCTGACGTCCATACCTGGAAGCATACATCCTGGTGTTGTAGTTCGCTGCAAGTGTTGTTGAACTACCATAGCATGCGTAATCTCTATACTTAGAAGTAGATTTAATTTTGTAATGCATGCATGTATAAAAATATGTTCTCACGCACATATGCATTCAGTTTACTTAAGCAGTGTTTTTGGAATAACTCGCAAAACACTTGTGATATCAAAATAAATGCATGGGCGTTATATGTGTGAATATACAGCATGTATCTACGGCTCGTGTATGTGCATAGGCGTGTATTAGTTTGCATGTACGCACGTGTGTCTGCATGAATGTATGCAAAGGTAACAAGTACGTAATGATCATAACCATGGAATACTGAAGTATTTCGTGTGTGTCAGTCGCTATAGGAAACCTGCAAACAGCTTCATGCTATCCTGACGTTTGTAGGGAGACTGGCGTGGCAACAACTTGACGTGTTGCCTAAAGTACACGAAAGAAAAATAAAGTTTCTGGGATTTAAAATTTTTATAAGGTCTGTTTTTGTTTGGAAATGTGTATACCGTATCTGTAAGTAATTATGGTATTACTGTTTTGTTGAAATTGACACCATACAAGCGTTCAAAAATTTTCAACAAATTATTCTATGTAGTAGGATGAAATCAGTTTTGTGGAACTGAATTTAAAATAGGGAGCGTGACAAATATGAAATTACGAAACAGCTGTAAATGCGGTTTTCAANGTTTTGTGGAACTGAATTTAAAATAGGGAGCGTGACAAATATGAAATTACGAAACAGCTGTAAATGCGGTTTTCAATATAGTTTCCAAGTACTTAAACTGTAACATATTATACTGGCTTTAAGTTGGTAGTAATGCAGAGAAAAGGGGAAAAAAGGGGGAAGAAGATACGAGCCGTGACACTACTAGGTCTGTGAAGTATTCACTTTTCAATATAGTTTCGATAGTCTTACATTATCGATATTATAGTTAGAGTAATACATTGATTACGAAAATTCTTACAAATCGATGGTGAAATTTTACAAATCTTTCTCGACTAATATTTAAAGTATTGCTCATATTAATAAAGTATTTATCAACCTTGGCGCTGTCGCCGATATCAACTGGGTAGAATTAAAATGGCATAATCGATATCCCAGATATCTATGTAGAAAATGTAGCCAAATATAAATATATATGAAAGACACGGAGCCATCGATGAAGCAGAAAAGGAATCACCACTGGTTGGTCTCGCTTCTGGAAGTCCTTAGATATTGTGAATAATTATATGACCGATGCAAGAAGAAAGGTACATCTAGCCCAAAGTCCCGCGCTTAGATAGTGCAGCATGACACTTCCGCTAATATCACAATTACGAAAAAGAATATCCCATTTGTGTTTACCACCTTTCATTACAAACAATATTTCGAGAACCACATGAATGTGCCATTAAACAAAATGGAAATGTGCAACCGCAAAAAATAATTACAGCCATCATAGCTACAAAATTACAAAATAGAGAAACCCACAAAGGAGTCTACCAAAAAACCGAAGTTCCTGCAGGGTAGAAGAGCTATCTGATGACAATCTCGTTATAGACACCCAACTCTGAAGATGCACACTACAATTGTTATATCGGTAATGACCGTTTGAATAATAAAGACAAACAGCGAGTGTAGTGTGGTATAAGTTAATTAAAAGAACATGGACAGGACGTCAATGCTGAATATTTGAGAAGAATGTACGTATAATAATTCTAATAACCCATTTACAAACTCTCACTTGGCAATTTTCGCAACTTGAAAGTTTTTAGGTGTTAGTCTATTTAGTTAGACTAGATACTAGTTCCAGAAATAAACCTCCGAAAAAGAATTAGCATTGTGTAATCACAGTTTGAAAATAGAACTGACTAATGCTTTTGTTACATACAGAAGTATTAATTTTTTAGAACGATTAGATGACTGCTACATGATTTCGTATACTATCAATGTTCCGTTAACGCAACCTTTTAAAACATTGACTTTATTGTTTATGAAATCATTCAGAAAAAATTACTTTGTAATTTGTGCTGCTATAAAATTGTGAATTTTTGTTTGAATTAAATCAATATCAAGAAATACAGTAAAATATGTTACAATAAATAATATAATAAAATGAAAATGTAAAAAAAATTTGGACTGAAAATTTTAATATATTTCTTTAAGTAATGGGGTAGACAAATACAAAATTTGGTAGCAATCCGCTAATAGAAACATATGCAGAACAGAACACGTAAATTATTCATTGCATAGTACCCGGAATATATAAACGTTTGTGGAAACCATATCTTTGCTTAAATAAATGGCAATACAGGACTTCTGTATTTGGCCAATAAACGTTTTACCTCTGCCAGTAAAAAAATAACACTTAAATGTGCAGAAAATGCGTGCAGCACATGACAGGACAATACGCCAGCCATGTAGGATCCGTTGATACCGATCAGGAAATATTCATGCGCGGACACTTCCCTAAATCACGATGTTTGCTTGTGGAAGTTAGCGCGCACGGTTGCGTGAGTTTTAGGAGTAAGTGGCACATAAGCACTTCCATCACCTTCTAGACACCCACTTGGAAACTCTATAAAAATGATTTCATTTAAAACTGTNGTTTTGTGGAACTGAATTTAAAATAGGGAGCGTGACAAATATGAAATTACGAAACAGCTGTAAATGCGGTTTTCAACATAGTTTCCAAGTACTTAAACTGTAACATTTTATACTGGCTTTAAGTTGGTAGCAATGCAGAGAAAAGGAGAAAAAAAGGGGGAAGAAGATACGAGCCGTGACACTACTAGGTCTGTGAAGTATTCACTTTTCAATATCTTTTCGATAGTCTTACGTTATCGATATTATAGTTAGAGTAATACATTGATTACGAAAATTCTTGCAAATCGATGGTGAAATTTTACAAATCTTTCTCGACTAATATTTAAAGTATTGCTCATATTAATAAAGTATATATCAACCTTGGCGCTGTCGCTGATATCGACTGGGTAGAATTAAAATGGCATAATCGATACACCAGATATCTATGTAGAAAATGTCGCCAAATATAAATATATATGATAGACACGGAGCCATCGATGAAGCAGAAAAGGAATCACCACTGGTTGGTCTCGCTTCTGGAAGTCCTTAGATATTGTGAATAATTATATGACCGATGCAAGAAGAAAGGTATATCCAGTCCAAAGTCCCACGCTTAGATAGTGCAGCATGACACTTCCGCTAATATCACAATTACGAAAAAGAATATCCCATTTGTGTTTACCACCTTTCATTACAAACAATATTTCGAGAACCACATGAATGTGCCATTAAACAAAATGGAAATGTGCAACCGCAAAAAATAATTACAGCCATCATAGCTACAAAATTAAAAGATAGAGAAACCCACAAAGGAGCCTACCAAAGCCGAAGTTCCTACAGGGTCGAATAGCTATCTGATGACAATCTCGTTATAGACACCCAACTCTGAAGATGCACACTACAATTGTTATATCGGTAATGACCTTTTGAATAATAAAGACAAACAGCGAGTGTAGTGTTGTATAAGTTAATTAAAAGAACATGGACAGGACGTCAATGCTGAATATTTGAGAAGGATGTACGTATAAGAATTCTAATAACCCATTTACAAACTCTCACTTGGCAATTTTTGCAACTTGAAAGTTTTTAGGTGTTAGTCTATTTAGTTAGACTAGATACTAGTTCCAGAAATAAACCTCCGAAAAAGAATTAGCATTGTGTAATCACAGTTTGAAAATATAACTCACTAATGCTTTTGTTACATACAGAAATATTAATTTTTTAGAACGATTAGATGACTGCTACATGATTTCGTATACTATCAATGTTCCGTGAACGTAACCTTTTAAAACATTGACTTTATTGTTTATGAAATCATTCAGAAAAAATTTCTTTGTAATTTGTGCTGCTATAAAATTGTGAATTTTTGTTTGAATTAAATCAATATCAAAAATACAGTAAAATATGTTACAATAAATAATATAATAAAATGAAAATGATAAAAAAATTTGCACTGAAAATTTTAATCTATTTTTTTAAGTAATGGGGTAGACAAATACAAAATTTGGTAGCAATCCGTGAATAGAAACATATGCAGAACAGAACACGTAAATTATTCATTGCATAGTACCCGGAATATATAAACGTTTGTGGAAACCATATCTTTGCTTAAATAAATGGCAATACAGGACTTCTGTATTTTGCCAATAAACGTTTTACCCCTGCCAGTAAAAAAATAACACTTAAATGTGCAGAAAATGCGTGCAGCACATGACAGGACAATACGCCAGCCATGTAGGATCCGTTGATACCGATCAGGAAATATTCAGGCGCGGACACTTCCCTAAATCACGAGGTTTGCTTGTGGAAGTTAGCGAACACGGTTGCGTGAGTTTCAGGAGTAAGTGGCACATTAGCACTTCCATCACCTTCTAGACACCCGCTTGGAAACTCTATAAAAATGTTTTCATTTAAAACTGTTGCCCCTTTGACGACCCCGCTTTGATCCGAGTGGCTAGTTGGAGCGTGGCGTATGCACTCAACTGCACTGAGCTCAAGTCCAGAAACGCCACACAAATTCACGTCTTTCGCGGAATCGTAACCCAAGGAAACCCCCCCTTCCCCCGCACTTAGATGTCAAGGCCTTCGCGAGCTCAGCCAAATAGATGGTGAGTTATAAATGCGGTCGCACTTCCAGAATGAACGCCGATGTTTGAATGGCTGGCTTGTTTTAAACGCCATACTTCGTGCCATCTTCGTGTCTGCGTCCTGTTGCAGCAGCGGTCTGCCAGAACAGCTTCTCTCCACCCGCCTTACGAGTTAATAGTCCAGCGATATTTTCTATACATTCGGTGTTTGCGTGTTTACGCATGTCTCAGCAAATAAATATACTGGTAATACAAAGTTTTTCCAGAAAAGGTAAATAATTAATTATCTAAGCCTGTTTGATTTCGTTTCTATCGTACACAGTGTATCCAAGGGTGGGTTTTTATGTATGCTGGTCGCAGTTTCATCGGACAATCCAGTAGAGAGTTTTTTTTTAATATTAATAAATGTTATATAATTTCAATATTTTAAAATTTAATATTTTAAATTTTTTTAGCTATCAAGTTGGTTTGTTAAGGAAGTAAAGCGTACACAGTCCCTATATAAAAGCTTTACGCCACCATTTATTAAACTGAAAACACTTTCTTCAAAAACATTTTTATATGTGCAACGCGGTTAAGCGCTTTATCTATTTACTCATGTTTACAAAGGCAGATACACATATAAAGCTGAATGCCAGTACCTATTATAAAAAAAAACACGCTCTTACTTATTATTTCCTGGAGAGAGACCATAATGTAGAATTACTCTTGTCTTTGACTCTGTGTTCAGACTTGAAAACTGTTGTCAGTTATACAACAAAATTTGTAGCCTAATACGACGGAAAAATTACAAATCAGTGATATTTATTCCTACTTCCGAGCATTGGGATAAATGCAATACATCATCGACTTAGCTCATATTATCACTAGCAGGTCAATTTAAATCTGGTTTTATAAAATAGTTTATATTTACTTAAAATTGTTAAAAAAATTTAATTATATAATATAAATTAATTATCACATCAAATAATATAATGAAATTATTATTTGAAATGTTTACACATACGTAGAAAAATGTTTTTTGCACTTGTTAAAAAAATTAATATTAACTTCAATAAGTCGCTCAGTACTTTCCTATTACAAAAATTGCAATTTAGTGTAGTACATGCCTCAGACTTCAAAAGTGTCAGTATATTTGTGGGATGAATATTAACCTATCATAAATAACAACTGATGAATAAGAAAAATGGTGTATAACATTTAGAAGGAAAATTATATTCTTAGATTAAGACATGTTGACGAAAAACCATGTTCCTGTGGTTCGGTGCATATAGTTCAAATTAGTAGAAGAATCGTTACAAGAAGCAAGGAACATATTCTCCTACCAGCCCACAAGTAGAATTGTGTTGAACAATAATCTACCATCACATTAGCCAGTAAAAGGAGGGCAACAATTGCTGGCTGTCACAAAAGCCAATCGGGAGTGTCCCTTTCTCCCAGTGACCGCCTGGACACACAACTACAGGCGAGACCTATGAGGGGTTCCCTACAATAGCCTCCCTCCTCTAGTTCCTGACTTTCAGTATATATTTCTATAGACTGCGGAAAACCTGCTACCTTCTGTCAGTTACCCCAGTGTTTTGAGATATGGACACTTAGAAATATTTGATGGAAGGTGCACAGAAAAGTTATGGAATTTGGGTAAAAAATTAAGATGTTTAGTTTGATTTGTTTAATTACTATATACGTTCAGTTGATATTACATGCAATTTATTATTTGTCCTATTGTAATTACTTTTAGTCTTCGGAAATAAACAGTGGAAATACAGGTTACATTATGTTTTTTTATTAATATCTTTAACCGTGCAAATAGTTTCGCGGAAAAGACTGTACCTGTATAGGATTATTTAAAAATGTATCGTATGACATAAAAAATCACCGTGGTAAAATTAAGTAAACTAAAAGTAAAATGTATGATTTAAATTAAATAACTGGCGCAAATTAAAAACTTAATGAAATACCATTCTACGATTTAAAGAAAATAACTTGTATAAATAATTCATTTAATGAAATGTCATTCCACAATTTATTTTGTACCCAAAATTTAATTTTGAATGATTTTTCTAGCCATGTATTTTAGTTTGCGAGTTTCATTTGTGCATTGCTGGTAAAGACAGGCTGGTGTGGAGGATAGGGGTGGGGAGGGAGGGAGGTAGGTTAATTCCGATGAGTTTCTGAGAAAAAAATATTTTTCTGTCATAATTTGGTTTGCTGCCTTCTTAACCTAAATATCCCTCAATTAATTTAGGATAGGATCCTTAAGGTGAATGGTTTATTACTTCTTTATGTTCAACTTTTTTTCAATGCAATTCAACAAATTGGAAAATACTCAAAAATCTTGATATCATAGCTAATTCCTTGTATTGTTAATAAAATTACAATCATAATTTTATACACTAAGTTAAGTTATTGTTTGTTACTGCCATATCTGTAATGCGAACATGCTTACGAAAAACACATAGAAATTTGAAAATTGATTTGCCTTTTCAGTGCTGAACCTACTGTAGAAGTCAGTGTTCCAGTCAGTCAGTAAGATTAATGCTTCCCTTGTACTCTCATATTTCTTATTTATAACCTCCTTCCAGGATATTTGTGAAGGATAATCAGGCTATTTGTAACCATCGTTAATGCTCGCAGATAGTACGGATTTCACGAGAGTTACCCCGTGAAATGTATACGATTCGTAAAATTGGGGTGAAGAAAACAGGTGTTTATCAAAATGCATGTCAAAAGAATTTATTACTACATACATTACTGGAAAATAAGTCTTTTTGAGGATAGCTTCGATTTTTGAAAGTTTTACGAAATATTATGTTGGTGAGTGATAGAAAACGCTGGATCATGTAACATTCGAGGAAGCAAACTGTGAACCTGTTCTTGGCAGGTAATGAAAAACTTATACGGTAATAATTATTTCTTATTAACTGTCTCTCTCATACATACTTACAACACTCACTGAGTAACTTGAACACTTCTGCTTATTAATTTAATGGCAAACAAAGGATTCACAAAATTATAGGACGGTGTATTTTTTTTTTTACTGCGCATGGAATTACTTGACGCTTTCTCGGATGCTCATAGTTCGCTAAAAACAAGAAGTTACCGATATAACTAATGAGCCTACTTTCCTCTAAAGGCATGCAAATAGTTTTGGTGAAGTTCTTAAAGAAGCAGTTTGTGTGTAGACCTTGAAGTTTTGTTGACAGAGACATAATTTGAGATGGAAGCAGAAACATAAGCAATAGGCTGCTAGTAAGACAATTACACATACACACGTTCCTTCCACGGGACTTGGACACAGAATCTCTCGTACCGTAAGCGGGCATTCAACGAACTGCATTACGGAGGTAGGACTAGTAGCAACAACTTCAGTTGCAATCAGTTTGGTGTTTTGGTAAACAGGGATTTCTAACCTAATATATCTACAGGGCAGGTTTTTTTAATCAAGAACGCGAGTCATTTAAATCATTAAAATGTTACATTTTCTATTATAGCACTACTTGCTTTGCGAAATTTGGTAGGAAAGGGTTGATTAATCCCCGATGTACAGCATAAAAGCCACATTTTCTCGTGTAATTCTATCTTTAAAACGACGGGGACAAAAATGTTATGTATTAGCAAAATCGATGTTTTTCATAGAAACTGCCAGCATGTAAAGTTTGCGTTGAAATTATTTGGGACATATGGTGCACTAACCTAAAATATTGACATGGCTGTTATGATGAAAATACGTGAGCAACCCCTTGAGACATACAAATTTATATGGACTACGAAAGTATAACTTGCCACCTGCATTTGGTGGGGACCGGTTTATGGTTTCCCGAGAGAGGGCATCAAAACTTTATTTATTTGTGGGGCATTATTTTACAACTTGGAGAACAAAAGACGCCCCTTGTAGAAACATTTGATGATTGTTATAGGTACTGCCTGCATACAAAGTTAAAAATGGCGGACCAAAAACAATATCCGTCCTTAAATTCATGGCTTACATGGTGCATTGTTAAAATACAATATTTGGTTTTAAATGGTTAAACGCTTCCCGAGGTAAGAGATAACTCACCAAATTTTGAAATGACAGCCATTTTGAAATTAAGCACCCACCACGGTTGAAGACTATACAAGTCGAATGTCTTTACTAAGTTTTGTATGTGTACTGAGTTTGGTGAAATTCGGTTCACGTGTTCTATAATTTAATAGGGAAACACGCACACACACATACACCTACACACGCAGACAGGAAAGGGATCTCATTAGCCTGCGTTTCCTTCGGATAGTAGGCTAAGAAGGACGCGGCCGTGCGCAACTCGTCACAAGTCAGACTGCCATGTCACTGTGGCTTCAGCTTGTAAACAAATGGAACTGGCACGAATACACAGTGTACTGAGGTGTCCACGCCAACAAGACTCTGATCACGTGGACTGTCCAAGTCTGTGCTCACGAGTGCGGTTTGATTCGAATCTACGACGCTGGTTGTTTTCATTGTTTCACGACAGGGTATGTCTCGGACGTGAAGTAAATGTTCATAAATTGAGTGTTGCTCGTAGCTAAGTTCGTGTCATGAAATATGTGTGTAGCATATTGGGCGAGGTAGCGCAATACTTGAGGCTCAGTAGAACTATTTGGCGACTGCTATATAACGCGAAAAGAGTGGAAAACTTTCGTTGCATATGTATAAAAACCGAAGAGCTAACGGTTATAACTTAAATTTTAATAGCTATTGCAGGATGTTCTGAAAAATCCATTAAAGGCTATCGATAGCAATGCAAATGTCTCCTCTCGGAATCGAACAAGCGGTCCTCCATTCCTTCGGCTGTTGCGTCATCTATAATTTCGCCTTAACAGACTGGTCGGACGTCTAAAACAACTTTCTCCTCTTCCTCTGGAGAGGCCCTAATGGCCAATTACTGCTCCAATCGGTCTGTTGCATCGTGTTTGCTTTGCTCCCTTCCCCGAGGCTGGCAGAGCGCTATACATATCGGGATTAGGTCTGTGTATATAGAGGTATGTTCGTCGGCATTTTCCAGCTCTCCCTAATGCCACCGAAGTTGTCCTTTTCCCTGTTAGAACGTTTGTAGAAGTGATTTGCTAACGATTTCTTCCAGTACTCCAAAGCTAGCTGCGTCGCATTCTTCCCCAAATAATTTTTTTTTTTAATGTGCTCACTTCTGGAGATTGCGTGAAATACTGTTACCATAAATTTACTGACGTGTTATCTTTTTCTCTGCGTTTATGTTAAATTTCCGCTGTAACCGAATGTCGTAACAAAGCTGAAAGTCGTTACTGCACATGTGACAATAAAAATGATCCAAGGCGTATATAAATATCGGAACAAATAAAATGAAATACTGAATTTTCACTCTAATCAACCAGGAAATAATCAGCATTAACGAAGAATTTTTGGATGAATTATAGAATTTCGGCATAAATGTGAGACGAACGAGTGGTTCGCAAATGACGACACAAAACACAAGAAAGGAAGGACATGAAAAGGGTCATCTGTTCCTTCAGTTTGCGTAGTGACATGTATCGCGTACACCAGCCAAAGACCTCCCAGCATTTTTGCTATACTAAGAAAATTAACATCTTTTCTCACCTTGTTCGTGTCCTTCCTTTCTTGTGTTTTGTGTTGTCCTTACCGCGCCAGGAAAGCGTTTCCGACCATGCATTGCTATGTGATTTCCAATCGTCTAGGTGTACTCGATCTCTCCCGAAAGTTTGTAACCGCTGTACTGACACATTATGTATATTAAGGTACTAGACTGTAATTAAAGTAACTTACCGATATTAGCTTCACCTTGGCATAAATATGAATCGGTCTTTCAGTGATGTATGGGGAACTTTAGTCCAGCGTACACATTTTCACACAGATATGTAAATTACCGCCATACACTGGAGAGCCAAAAAAAATCTGGCATAGGCGTGCGTATGCAAATAACAGATGTATGGAACCAATCAGAGTAACGCGATGCGGTCGGCAGCGCCTATATAAGACAACAAGCGTCTGGCAAAGTTGCTAGATCGGTTACGGCTGCTATAATGTCAGGCAATCAAGATTTAAGTGAGTTTGAACGTGTTGTTATAGTTAGCGCACAAAATATGGGACATAGCATCTCCGAGGTAGGAATAACATTTGAATTTTCGCGTACGACCATTTCACTAATGTACAGTGAATATCGGGAATCCGGTAAAACATCAAATCTTCGACATCGCTGCGGCTGGAAAAAGATCGTGAACGAACGGGACAAACGACGACTAACAAGAATCAAATTGGCGCAGATTTCAATGCTGAGGCATCAACAAGTGCCAGCGTGCGAACTATTCAACGGACCATCATTGATATGGGCTTTCGAAGCCGAAGGCCTACTCGTGTACCGTTGTTGACTGCACGACACAAAGCTTTACGCCTCGCCTGTGCCCGCCAACACCGCCATTGGACTGTTGATGACTGGAAACACGTTTCCTGGTCTGATGAGTCTGGTTTACAATTGTATCGGGCGGATGGACGTGTACGGGTATGGAGACATCCTCATTAATCCATGGACCCTACACGTCAACAGGGGACTGTTCAAGCTGATGGAGGCTCTGTCATGGTATGGGGCGTGTGCAGTTGGTGTGAAATGGGACCCCTGATACGTATATATACGACTCTAACAGGTGACAGATACGTAAGCATCCTGTCCGATCACCTGCACCCATTCATGTTCATTGTACATTCCGACGGACGTGGACAATTCCAGCAGGAGAATGCGACACCCCACACGTCGAGAGTAGCTACCGAGTGGCTCCAGGAACACTCTTCTCAATTTAGACTTTTTCATTGGCCACATAAATAACCAGACATGAACATTAATGAGCATATCTGAGATGCCTTGCAAAGTGCTGTTCAGAAGAGATCTCCACCGCTTCGCACTCCTATGGATTTGTGGACTGCCCTGCGGGATTCATGGTGTGAAATGCCTCAGACATTAGTCGATTTCATGCCACGTCATCTTGCGGCACTTCTGCGTGCTCGCGGGGGCACTACACGATATTAGGCAGGTGTACCAGTTTTTTTTTGGCTCTTCAGTGTACGTGTAAGAAGGAACATTTCATGCGAGGTTATCGATGTCCTTCAATGCCATATACAAATTTCACTGGTTGGTGAAGGTGTATACAGTTAGATAAAATTGTTATTAATATAACCGGAAATATAATTCTCTACATAAAACATTAATATTTTTCATTTATTACAAGTTTTTAAGACTACTTACAGAATAAATTTATGCATGCGTAACTATTGCTACTTGGTTACTCTACATATATGCAGAAAGGTATCTTCCGAAAACAACGTCGTAGAACAGAAAATTGAAATATAGCAGAATGTAAAACTGAGCATCTGTGTCAGACCTACGGGAAATACGTGGTTTTAAATTTGTGAAAGAAACATTAATTTGTCCAAGGTTTTGTTTGTTCGTATAACGGCCTGCCTTTGTCTGATCTGACTCGCTATGGTGTTTCTATCGCAGTTAATTATTTTACATTTAAATTAAATCACTGATCATAGGATAAGAGGAGAGAACTCTTCAAGTGCATATAGGAGTAGAGAGATTTGGGTGGCTCTTAACAGCGAGGTCTTGAGAACTTATGAGGGTAAAGCGAGGTGAGTATGGAGCAGAGCCGGAATGTATAAGTGGTGGAAACTGGAGATTACAACCAGTGGCATCGTCCGGCACGATTCCCACGTGCAAAACTCCAGGAGCGACCGCGCCGAGAATCGAACCCAGTTCGTCTAGGCTGGAGACGAGTAGTCTGACCACTACACCACCACGGCCCCGTGCAGGTAGGGAAAGGAGGATATACATGCATTTAAAGTAAGGTAAGAGATTCGAAATTCTGTGAAACAATGGGCTATATATTTAAATTGTCGGTACCAACCAGTACACGTGGCCTCTGCCTAAAGAGGGAAGTAAGTATCCTTGCCATCTTTGATTTATGAATTTTCCTAAATTACTTTATTTTTGGAGCTAAAATTTTAAAACCAAGCTTGTCAAGGTTCAAGGTGCATCTTAACAGTTCTTTCTAAATATATCTTATTTACTTATATGATTATTTTCACATTTGTAACCGTAATAAAATATTACCTAATCATTTAATAATGTTAATTCCACATGAGAAAACAAAGGTATAATTAAAACCGTACAAATTAAAAACATTCGTTAAGTAATCTTGTGTCATAACAAGTTATGATTTTTTTATGTATACTCATAAATATTCATTGCGAAGATTTTTAAGAAAAATCGAAACAGGAATAGATACTACATCGTTGAGTGTATGCGATGGGACTGGCAGAAACAAGGGACACAGCCCAAGACGGGTATTTGGGCATGAGGACTGACTGAAACGTGACCAGTAACACCAGAGGGCGAGGTGACGCCCAGGCCGCCGATATCCGCTGACTCTGACACTCCGCCAGTTTGGAGGCCTATCCATTCTTAAGGTCGAGTAAGAGGCGTGACTCGCTTTTGTATGAAAACAGACTGTGAACACTTGCAGCAGTGCAAACGCGCCAGGTCTACTAGCGCGCAAAGTACCGGTCGAACTGTAAAATTTGTCCATCAAACTACTTCAAACAAAGTTTGTAACCCACTCCTTCTGCCATTCCACCACTTGACGGTGATTAGCTCAGATGGGATTTGGGGCTGGAATGTGGCTTCAAATTGTTGATAGTCTTTCGGCACTTCGAACAGTAAGCCAAATTCACATTTTGGCCATACTTCGGCGGATTGTGAAGATTATTTGATATTACATGTGTTTTGCTCGTGTTTTACTAAAGCGGAAGCGTCAATTCAGCGATCGTCACACATAAAGGAATAAGGCGTAAAGAGATAATGAGTATGCAAAAGTAATGTACATTTAAAAGTAGTCCAATAGGGTCTCTTTAACCATGCGTTCGTCTGTCCTTCCACAGCGACAACCCGATATAAAGTCTTGACGGATTCGAGTGCGTATTATATATCATGTGGGAAACGTAGCTGACGTTGCTGGTGACTCGTCGATTTTCTCGAGGTGATATTGTTTCGCCATCACTGCTTCCAAACTGTTCTTCCGTTAGTGCCTAATCATTCAGGTTCGACGATCACCTCAGGGTCCCACATCATGCATTGCTTGTAATAAAGAACAATACCAGCATTCACCTGGAGTGATTTTGGAAAACCACAGAAAACCAAAACCAGGTTGGTCGGACTGGGAATCAAATACGGGTCCTCCCGAATTCGAGTCAATTGTACACTGCACCACCTATCTCGGTGGTTAGTCTTAGATGTCCAACAACTCAGTGGTCAGCTTCAGATGTCCAACAACTCGGTGGTCAGCTTCAGATTTCCAACAACTCGGAAGTCAGCTTCAGATGTCCAACAACTCGGAGGTCAGTCTCAGATGTCCAACAACTCTGTGGTCAGCCTCAGATATCCAACAACTCGGAGGTCAGCCTCAGATATCCAACAACTCGGTGGTCAGCTTCAGATGTCCAACAACTCGGTGGCTCCTTTATTCGCCCTGGAGTTATATATTTCGTTTTGACCTGTTGTTAATACATCTTCTTAACTGCATGTAAAAATAGTAATTTCGTATTAATGGCAACAACATTAGTGGCCGATGTGTTCGTGAAAACGGATTTAGAGAAAATGACGTCATAAACACAATTAGAATATATGTTAGATATCCTGCGAGTAGCATAATAACTTTTATCAAAATGTTAATTTTTCTAAAAACATGCAGTCATACCTAGACACCATATAAACACACAAAGACACGAACTAAAAGATTAATGCTTTATTACAAGGAAATTAATTTTTGTTTAATCAGGAACCAATTACAGACCTTTTTATGAATACAAGATTTGTTTTTCCTTTATTTACGTCAGAAATACTGGAAAAGGTTTCTTAATATATCAGCGAAGAACGATCAATTCTCCGGTTGACCTACGCATTTTTTAAATTTTAATTTATGCTATTCCTATAATAAAAAACATTATGTAAAGCTAAAACCAAGAATTCTTACAAATATACATGTCTTAAATAGTTTGGTACTACTTCCAAACATGCTATATTAAAATCCTCAATTATTTCCAATAATATCTTTCTCCAGACATATTTGACAAAGTGAAGATGTTGGCTACGCTGTGCCCAGGTGTGTGATACCTTGCCTCTCCCACCGTTCATAAACCACAGCTAATGTAAGAGTGCAGTGCTGCCTGGTGGGTCTGGGGGCGGGGATGGCAGAAGGTGCTCCGATCCGAACGCAGACGGCCCCTCCCACGCATTATCAGAGCAGCGCGTGGGCAAACAAACACCGGCCATCGAACAACCGCATCTACACGGCAAATTAAATATTTCCACGGGCAGTAGAGGAAAAAGAAAGAAAGAAAGAGAGAGAGAGAGAGAGAGAGAGGAGCGGCCAAACCACCCACACTTCAAATCAACCTTGAGTATTCGTGATCTCTGTGAGACCATGTTCCACGCTACTTCCGCATTAGTTACAGCTCTGCGTCATCATCTATATCGAATTGTTTCATTTACTGCGGATTTAAAATTATGTAAAAAAAAAAATAAGTGGTTTTATAAAAATGTAGGTATTGCTTTATGTTATGTCTACTCCGCTGTGCAGGCATGAAATCCAAACTGTCGGCGTGAAATTTTGTCACAAATTGTATAACGTTAAACTCTGAAATATAAATGCGTTTCTACCTTTTTACAACTACCAATTCAAACGAAGTTAAATCAAGTGGGAAAATATTAAACAACTCGTAAAATATAAATTTCATATAGTCAGAAATTCTCAGTGGTTACTCTGAAAATGAAATTATGACACTAAAACGAGGAATATATGCGTAAGTGTTAATATTGAGCCGTTAATTGAAGCATTTAAAATATATTAAATTAAACATTTACGCGCAACCCGGCTGAACGACTGGCACATATTTCTTGCAAATGTTATCAGCCACGTTATAATTTTGTTATAATTTTGATTTTATCTTCTTTTTTTAGACTTCAGATAATTTTTTTGTCATTTAATATTTAACAGAATAGATATCTAAAAAATTAGTTACTCCAGCTGCCCGGCAATTCAACCCATAACAAAAAAACTTAATTATCTATTATTGGGAGCCCTTAAAACAGTTTAACTCTAGCGGGGTCAGTTAAATTCTTTAAAAAAATTATTATTTGTTATAATATTAGGTACCAATATTAATCATTTTCACACATTGCGATTAATGAAAAGATAATTAAATAATTTTAGGATCATGAGTACCACCAAAATGGCAATTTTTATTTTCACTTTAAACATTAGACATACCCGATCTACCTTCTGAAATTAAACGAGCAAACACTGCGCCAAATCAATTTATATACCGCATATATATATATATATATATATATAAATTTTTCCATTGGCATCAGTAAATTTCTAGCAATTATTTTATTTGTTGCATTCACTTATTTGTCAGTGGTTTCTACCGATTCTTAGATAAATGTACTGGCCTGGCGCTGAAACCTCATTGCATCTCGCTGATTCACCTGTAGGTAACCGCCCATTAAATGAAAATTCAGTAGGTATAATGCCACCGATTGTAATTACTGATTCAGTTTTATAATATTCGACTGGATTAAAAAATTACTTACTCTGCTGCTACTGTTCGCACGCTACTCTGCATTATCTATAGACGAAATTCAGACTATAAAATATAAAAGAAATTAAGGCAAAGAACATAATTTAGAAAAAAAGGGAAAGTTATCCATTCAATATAGATGCATGGAACATTTACCTTGGTGCAGGGAAATTTTACAGAAGAAATAGATCATGTAGAAGGGATATAAATATTTTGTTAATGTTGGAGCACGTATAGCTACAGTCCGGTAGTCCTTGGCATTTGCAGCTGGAGCAACAAATGGAGTAGATAAACCTACACGTGGAACTATATTCCACGATCCAAACAAACAGAAGTGCAGACAGAAACCATTAAAGTGTAGAACGCGCGAAACGCCGGCCACAATTATAGGCACAAACATGCCAGCCCGCAGCATGATGACTCACACACGCCTACCTGCTCCTCGGGTAGAAAAGGCTGACTAGCTAGCTCATATTGCAGCACTGGCGGAGGGAATGACTGACAGATCACCTGTCCTGACGTCTCTCCCCCACTCCCTCCCCCTGATGAAGGAGTCAGTGGCTGCGGGCCATTGCAAGAACTTTATGGTCATCACCTCCCTCAGCGCAATCCGATGTGTGAAGAAGGTTCTGGGTCAAGGCACCTGCCATATAAATACAGCTGAAGCTGGAGAGTCAAGAGTATGTCATAGACATCTGGCAAAGTGCGACAATTGGTAAACGAAGACCTGGCCATCGAGGGACGTTGATGAAGAGAACCAGCGGTGAACGAGTGTGTGCGAGGCTGCGGCGGACGAGAAGTGCAGTGGAAGGTGAGGTATCCGACGAGTAGAGTGCGACTGCATATGGGAGTGCTCCAGTGTTCCATAACATTACAGACAGGAAAGGCTGGTAATATGTACTGTATGGAACAGACTGGATGAGTAATGAATACTTAATTGTCAACACTGGAGCTGTCAAATGTCGGATATATAATTTATAGGAGCACAATCCACTGGCGAGACACGTCGCATGCGAAATGTCTTGCCGAGTCGCGTGTTTGCAAACATTAATATGTATTGATATGGGCCAGAACCCGTTGACGCGGAACTGCAGCGTGGTCGCGCGGCTAAAAAATAAGTAGCGGCACGCCGCGGCTCGCTTGCCGCGCGCGAACAATTGTACCGTGAATACATATGGAAAGACCAGTCGCGTGCGTCACGCCGCAAGAGACGGATTGTTGTGGGTTATTTTCTGTTCCTGGTTTGAAAAATGGCTACGAAAGGTGATGGTACTGACATATATGCATTGATATCAGAGATTCAAGAGCGACCTGCAATATGGAATATTACTTTGTAGGAGTATAGTGATAAATATATTAGGATGAAATTGTGGGAAGAAATCGTCAGTAAATTTGCAAAAAAAGACATGGAATTGGAAGAAAACAAACAATTAGGTACGTATTAACATGTATTTATTTTGCAGTTCACCTTGGCCCTTGTTTACAAAATATCGTGCCAACCTATCTCGATATGAGGATGTAAACCTAGAACAAATGTTGTGGTTCTGCACCCCCGTGCGTCTTGATCTTCTGCTGGGAAATGTGTAATCGTATCTTCAAACATAACACCATCTCTGGTAGGAAAAAAATTGTGTAATGCAGCACGCTTTGACGATATCAATATCAAAGCCAATATCAACATCAACTGTAAGTAGTGCAAATTATATGTAAGCAGGAAAGTAAATAGCATTATGTAAATAATCAAATAAATAGTGTTAGTGAACTTGTAGACAAGAAAATACACAATTTGTATGCAGTGGTTGACAAGAAAATAGACAGTGTTAGCGAAGTACGTAGTGGACAGGAAAATAGGCAGTGTGAACTGAAATGTGAAAAATAGGAAAATTTACAGTGGTAGGTGGCCACTGTGGTAGGACATCGTGTGGCTGTCTTAACAGTCTCTGGAGGGAAGCCCCAAGGGAGGCAAGCGATGTCACTTTCGTTAGCTACTTCGCCGAGGCTATCGCCGATGCAAAGGTGCGGCAAGCTGTATGCCTGGTTGCGCCTCACATTATACAGGCTGCCGCGTCCCGAGCAACTGGAGCCGAAGTCAGCCAGAAGGTGTCTGTGCCGCGACGTCCAGTGCAGGCAGAGAAGTTGAGCGAAGACGATGACGACAGAATCAAAAAGATACTGAATAATTTGAAGACCATGAGGGACATAGCTTTAAGGACACCATGCTACAGAGCTTCGCCACCCCCTTCAACACAGACAGTGAGAGTGTTGGTCATGTGGAGAGCTGGAGCACCTGAAAGCCAACTGCCCTCTGCAGCAACTGGAAAGCAAGAAACGAGAGACAGGTGAGAGTATAAAATCTTCGGTGAGCTTGTACACACCGATCTCGAGGGGCAAAGGCTAATAATTATTTGAGTGAAAACCTTCATGTTCTTACAGGTGCATTCAGTGAGACACGACTCGAATGCTATATTGGAGAAGAGGAGTTTGAATGATGTTTCTCGGCAAATGGTCATTAATACAGGGGTTACTGTAATGTTGGTAAATTCGGACAACTTCGGGCCGATCCCCAGCGATCGTCCAAAGACAGCATGGAACCATAGCTATTTTTATATAGTAACGGAAGAAACCACGCCAGTTATAGGCAAAAGAAGGGCACAGTTAAAGCTTGACAACCTCAGCAGAGAGCCCGATATTTATATAGCAGAAATAATTAACGAATGCTTTTTGAAACGTGATGCATTACATAAGCTTGGGTTATGTATCAATACTCGACTGGGGGTGCTACGGGCAGGCAATACAGAGTTGGTGGTGCTTATTCAACGAAATTTGTCTTCGCCAGTGAGCTACATGGTAGTTTGTAGTCAGTCCACTGAACTTTCTGCCTCTAGCAAAATTGTTATTCCAGAGAAATATCAGGAAAATTTGTGAAATTGTTGGCCATAATCGAAAAAGTCCAGAAAGGTGGCAGTCTATCTGATGGTCTGTTCATACTCAGACAGTTTGCCAGGAAGGATGATTAATTTATCCGACATTGCTATTCGTCTAGATGAGAGAACTATGAGAGGGGATTGCAAGCAAAGCTTAGAAGTATTTCCAAATGTTCTTGTAGCTTCGATGCCACAAAATATCGCATGTCTGCTTCCAAACACTCTGGTGAACTGCTTAGAAGAACAAGAGAAAACCTAACTGGCGACAAGAATAGGCTGTATCTGAATAACTGCAGATAATTAGGGATTCTTTCTCCTGTGGACCAAATGACCTTGGGAAATATAATGCTACATGCCATCACATCGACACCAGTTATGACGAACCCATAAAACAGCCACCAAGGAGACTACTGCTAGAATCAAATGAAGTGTTTCATGGTATACTAAAAGAGATCAAGTAGTTACACAGAATGTCAGGTAATTCGCGATTACGGACTGCACCACGCGAATCCATTGTCTAAACTAAGTAGGAAATATTCTTTGGAAAAAATGCGCAAGGGCTTTAGTTTACGAGAAAATCAACATCAAAGTAGACAAAATGACTTTTACTTCACATTTAGCTCAGTGTACATCATCAGCATACAAACCGTCGAAACGTCNATTATCAAAGTAGACAAAATGACTTTTACTTCACATTTAGCTCAGTGTACATCATCAGCATACAAACCGTCGAAACGTCATAACAGGTGTTCTAAGTTTGCTCTGCCCATTACAATGCACTTTTCGCATGTTGGATGCATGCAGCATGCATGGAGTTTGGCCACTGGATGCACCCATGGCCATTTACATGTCCCAGTACTCACTACATGTGAACTCCATGGCCTCCTTGGTACTACTGAGTTTGGTTCTTTCCCTTGCCATATGTCTTACGACGACACATTAGTTGCAGCATCGCCACCTCACTCTTATCTAACTGGAATACCACATGTTTGCTATAATGGTTTCTGTAACTTTCATGACGTTTTTATCGTAAACGAAGCGTCTAATGTATTTTATGTAAGAGTATTTTCTACTTAGTTTTGACCATAGATACATGTGGTGCTGTCCATATCCGCGAATTACCTGACACCATGTGTATAATAGAACCATCATTCAGTAAGTAGTATTCTACTGATCTTGTTAAAAAGTAAGATGGCTCTGTGTGATTTTGTGTTGTCTACTGTCAGCTTAATAATATTACCTACGAAGATTCTTATGCACTCCCAAAGGTAGACACCACACTGACTGGCCTAACAGATTCACAATGGTTTTATAATTTAGACTTGAAATGACTGGCATTGCGAGGTGTCCCTAGAAGGCATTTGTGTTCAGGTAAAATAAATCTCGTAATATAAGGCTGTGCATTTCGAGCTATGCAATGCCCCTACCATCTTTGGAATCTGATTGAAAGTCCTCCCTTCAGACATTTGCCAGGTGTACAATACTTATACGAAATTGTGGTCATAGGGACGAAGTATAAAGGGCACATGGAAGAACTAGATACTCTGTATCAGAAAGTAGCCCCCACTAACATGAAATTGGTTCCTAATAAATGTCATATTTCCAAAAGAAAATTAATTACTTAGGGCATGTAGTGTCTCCTGATGTAATTTAAACAGAGCAATACAAGATTGGCCTTCACTACTTAACTAAAATTAAGTACGGAGTTTCCTGGAATTGTGTGCTTATATCATCGATTTATGCCCAGATTTGGCACGATTGTCATGCCACTGCATGAACTGATGGAGACAAAAATAACATTTCATTGGACCACTAAGTGCGAAGTTGCTGTTAATAAACTTAGAGAAATGCTGGGATTTCCCTCAGCCATGTGCTTCCTGGGAAGTGAGGGTAAGTTTATTATGTATACTGATGCTAGTGATGTAGGCATAGAAGCTGTATTATCTCAGGGTGGAGTGTAAAAGGGTGTACCACAGGGATACTTCAGTACTGCACAAGCCGGAAAGAAATTACTGTGTAACACACAGACATCGTCTGGTTGTCGTGAACGCAAATACATACTTCAACCCTAACCTTTATGGCAGACATTTTAATTAAGAAATAATCATGCTTCATTATGCTGGTTACTCAATTTACAGAACTCTGAAGGTCAAATAATCTAGTGGATATGGCACCTGAAAGAATTTGACTTTGAAATACAGCACAGGTCTGATGCCTTAACAGCAATGGAGATGCGATTTCAAGACCATGCAAATAATTCTGCCGTCATTGTAAACCAAAAAAGGAAAAAGGTGGTGTATCATCGAAATCAAGGAAGACAATAATTAAAAGCTCTGTATCTTGCGATGGGACAAGTACATGGGATGATGAGGGCATTAGGAAAGATCACCTAAATAACACCACATTGTGTCCAATACTAGAATGGAAAGCAGCTGGTTTTCGACCAAATTAGGAGATGTCCAGCCTGGGCCCTATATGCAAGACAAACTGGGTATAGTGGAATTCCCCTGTACTGAAGAATGGCGTGCTGTAGAGTTAGAGGGAAAGTAATGTTTGGAAATACATGCACATACAATTGGTCCTAACTGAACGGATAATCCCAGAAGAGATCAAATACCTGCCTGCAAAATACAGCGACAGATGACACGTCGGTGTATTGGCTCAATTTTCGGGAGGATGCTGAGAGCTGGTGCCGTATTTGTGATGCCTTTACCACAAGGAAGGTTCCGAGGATCAAATGATGAGGTCGCCTTAATAAATACAATATTGAAGCCTCGTTTGAGAGGATGGAAGTAGACATTTTCGGATAATTTTCTTTTTCAAAGAGGGGGAGTCGGTAGCTTCTGGTAGTGTAAGACTACTTCACCAAGTGTTGTTAGGTCATACCAGTTCCAAACTAAGATGTTGGATCTGTAGCTGTGGCACTCATAGAGCATGTATTTTCCAGATTTGGAGTGTCCTCGAGCTTCATTCGGGTGAAGAGCGAAATTATGTAGCCACTCTTTTCCCAAGATGCAATGAGGATTATGGAATGAAGAAAACTCGAACAACAGCATTACTTCTCAAGTCGGATGGGATAGTAGATATGCTCAACCGTACCCTGGAACAGTACCTGGAGATCTTGTGAAAGATGACTAAAAAGATTAGGAGCCAAAGTACCCTTATTTTTATTGCATATCGTTCGGCAGTCAATGAGTCAACAAGGGCAATACCTCCAGGAGAGTTTTTTTGCCATAGATTCCTGTTAAAATTGTTGTTTAAATAGAAATAGAAATATTTTATTATCTATTTTATATAAGACCTCCATCCCTTAAAGAACCTAGCTATGTCCAGAAACTTTGAAATATTGTAACAATATTATTTAGTTTTGGATGGATAGAAAATACATGTTCGCAAGAGGTATTTCCTCAAAAGATAGAATGAAATAATTTAATGAAAGGACTGCTCTTGAAAATTACATTTAATAGGCGGCATATAAGTGAAGGACATAAGCTTGCAAGTAAGCCACCTGAGAACAAATTTACTTGCCTTGTTACAAGGAATGTCCTCACGAAACTGTATTATTTTCTCAAAGAAAGTGCAGGTCAACCAGATGTTATTAAATACTGGATTAAGGTAATTGATAACATTGACTTGTTTTCCGTAAAACCCAAAATTAGGTGCATAACTCATTTGCGATAAGTAAGAAATGACTATATCCATGGCTGAAAGCGAATAAGTTTATTTTCTGTACATCTCATTCAAGCAAGGGAGGAATATTTTTAAAGCAGTAGATGCAGCATGTTGCAAAACACGAGAGGATAAACAACATTATAGTAAGAATGTGAATAATAAATATTTTTATTTTATTTGCAACAGCGTCAAGCCACACTAACCTTGAATATAAAGTTGCCTTTTACAAATGTCAGTTACTTATATCATTTTAATATCTTACTAAAATATTTCTGAGAGGCAACAAACTACATACATACTATCCTATAAGCAGAAACGTTATCTGTTAGTGGCGTAATGCTGATATATTCGTGTTTATTCAAACGTATGAAAGTTTTCATCGTGCAAGGTGGAGAGGTGGTAAAAGCACTGGACTCATATTCGGGAGGACCAGATTTTGACTCCTGGTGCGGCCATCCTATTTCGATTTTCCATGGTTTTCCGAAATCACTCTAGGCGAATACTGGGGGAGTTAATTAATACATACGATATGGTCAATTCCTTGCCCATTTTTGAATGTGAAGTGTTCTTCTACTAACGTCTTGACTCTGTTAGAGGGCACTCAGAACACCTAACAAATAAATAAAGTATAAATCTTTATTCTGTTATTAGTGCTAGTCAAAGCACAAATTCATATGTGCCTGCCATGTCCTTAGAATTTATGCTTAGAGAATTAGTTATTACTGCTACGAACAACGAGTTTATGGTTCCTGAGCATAGCGGTGTAGAGAGAGGATTTCTTGTTTACAATTATTTTCCAAAACGTACATATCATGTCCTCATTAGTAAATGGAAATGAACTAACAGGACCAATATATGCTCACAACATCTTAAAATCGGTAGCTATAACATTATTGCACATAAATCATTTTTCTGCGTAGTTGAATTTCGGAGCTTACACTGATGTTTTAAAACACTAGTCCGTAAAGCCTGCCTAGTTTTAATGTATGGATGGTTCTCCGCAATTTTTTGATTGACTAGAAATTCTGTATAACTTGATTTCCTGGTTCGAGTTTTAAAAATCGAGCGAGCTAACTCCTTACAGATTCACATCAAGATATTGTTCCATATGTTGCAAAATGAACTTTTTTGATTGCTGCTGTACTTAAGCTGGCACAGTAATTGTTTTGTTATCACATATAATGGAATGTAGGCTTTGTGTTCGGTGATTGTGGCATGCACCAATCATATTGTAGATCAGTTACATGTTTCGCGAATCAGTTATCCTCAGTGGAGGTCATCGGGCAATAAGGCCCGCAGTTTACAGTACGGATAGAAAATAATCTCCCCGTGCGTCATTTACACAAAAAATACATCTTAACCGAGCATTTATGCATGCATTATTAATGATTCTAAAGGATACTCTTATTTTATAAACATTTGGATAAATTATGTTGAATTGTTTAACAGATATAACATAATGGCCTAAATTAATTATATTAAGGCGATTTAAAAAAATGCCTGCCACACTTAAAACATGTTAGTTTACATAGCCTACTGTAGCACTACTTGCGTGTAAAATTGGTTGAAAATCAGTTAGTTAGTGTTCGAGATATGGTATAAAACACCCATTTTTTATGTGACGGTATTCATAAATGGAGGGCAAAAAGACTATTTATTAGCACATTCAATTATTGTCACAGATACAGTATACAAAGATGAGATGAAATTAGTTACATAGTTTCTTAGATCTAACACACTACGCTAAAATTTTATTATAGCCACAATTCTGAAAATAAGTACCTGGTTCATTAAAAACATAGAAATCAATACGGCCTACCACAGTATTCAACTTCGCCGAATTTGGTGGAAATTGTTTGAACGTTTTCGGATATGACATAAAAACTTTATATTTTCATTTTCGCTATCTTACAAAATGGTGAAGGAATGAGGCTCTATATATACATATATTTGATGGTTATAATAAATATAAAGTTAAGTTGAAATATTTTTCGTAGTTTCGTAGATATTACATACTAAGGTAAAATGTTAATATTGCCACCATTTTGAAAATATGTGTCTAACCAGTAAAACATGCAGTAGTCCTACCTGTTTGCTAAATTTGTTGAGAATGTGTTGTTTTTCTCCGGATACACGATATAAAAATTAAAATTTTTCATGTGATGCTATTTTACAAACAGGCGGACGAAAGATACTTTGTATGGACACATTTTATGATTGCAATGTATACTGCCAGCGTACAAAGTTAGTTAGAATTATTATATGGTTTGAAAGATATAGCATACTTATCCAAAAAGGCCACATGGCTGCCATTTTGAATCAAATTGTGTCATTTAATTAAAGCAATCAATTTTACAACACCTGCCACAGTACTACTTGTTTACCAAATTTGGTAGGAATCTATCAATTTTTTCTCGAGGTAAGAAACAAAAAGTTTATTTATTCGTGTAGCACTATTTTATAAAATGGGGGGCAAATGTGGTTATGTGTTGTTATATATGATGGTTTTAACAAATACTTTCAGCGCACAAATAAACTTTAAATATTATTATGGGTCCCATTTTGGAAATTAGAGCATTATCAATTTAAATTCTATACGTTTACATGGCCTACCTAACGTTATTTCCAAATTTAGTAAAAAATTTTAAGTAGGTTTTAATCATGGCTTTATTTTTCGTATGATATTATCTTTCGAAATGGCGGACCATCTACAATATACTTTTTTAAATTCGGTGCATATATAATGAACTGCCAACATTCACAATTTAGTGTAAATAGGTTGAATGCTTCTCGAGATATTTCTCCCCAAATTTTAAATTATCCGCCATTTTGAAAATAAATTTCTGGCGTGACACAAAAATAAAAACGTCAGATTCCCTTACTAAGTATAGTATGTGTACCGAGTTTGGTGAAATTCGGCTGGCGCGATTGAAAGTTTTTGAGGGGGACACACACTTACAGACATACACAGCCACAGACACATACATACGCATACGTATAGAGAGACACATATAGATATACACACATATAGACACACTTATATACATGCATACACACATCCAGAAAGTTATCTCATAAGCCTTTCTTTTCTTCGGAAATTATGCTAAAATGATGGTGAATTCCTAACGTTTTATTTGTTTTACTGCGGCGGCAAAAAAATATACAAAGCCACAACATTTCCTTTTGCGTTTTGCAGTCCTTAAATAAAAAAATGCTAAATAATATTTTATTTATTACTGTAAGTATGTAGTTAGCCTATCTTCACGTGTCAAAAATTTAGACAAAGCATACAACTTTAGTTTAGCATTAATGTGGTAACAATGCATTGACGCAGGATGGCTTCCTGCCTCTCAGACCGTTTGCCACGCCGCGCCTCGCGTCCACCGCCTCGACCGCACCGCACCAACCAGCACCAGCGTGTGACCAGCACACAGCGCAGTGCAGTGTAGTGTAGTGCAGAGGAGTGTAGGGCCGTGCAGCGCAACAGTTTACCCCCTCCCTCCCCCCACCACGAACGGTGGTGCGTTATGGCAGACCCAGCACGCACAGTTTGTAGGGCGCAATTAAAAATCAGATATTAAGTAAAGAAAAGACACGCCAAGAGTGTGAACACTCAAAGACGCCCCGACCAGCATTCTAGTGTTTTTATCCAGTTAATTTAAAATTCACCTGTTTTTTATCTCCGTTGTTTCACCCTCATTTCACACCATCCAAGTTAAATTGCAGTCGTTTTGTATTGGGGATAATATTGGGTAATTTGTTATTCATATCTCATTCAAGGGTGTGTGTGTTCTAATAGTTTGCAAGTGTTTTATTGACGCAGGAAGTAGTGCAGGCGAGTAGCGCGCCGCATAGTAGGCGCCTCACGAGCTCGCCAGAATCAGTCGCCGTCTCAAGGGGCGCGCGCTCCGGGTCAACTCAACTTTGTGCTTCGAACCATGCACTTTTCAATAGCAACGTCATTTTTGGAACCGCTTTCACTTAATTCTCACCCGGAGACGCCAACCCTTCTTCCCCAGGTTTTGAATCACCTGGGGAAGCGTAATTTCCCACTTAAATCCGCAATGGCCGTTTGCACCTTTTTCCTCCGCGTAGCCAATCTGGCGAGCTTGTAGGCCAGAAGCCGCTTCAGTTTTCACATAACGCGATGTAAATTGTCGTGTGATGATAATTACGCGCCAGTTTGCATACTTCGTGCATTTTATTTAAGCACTGCCTTAGGGAGTTTCGGGGTACGGGTCCCCTACAACCCGCCTTCACCTAACTCGACGTAAGTCAACGTAAAACATGTATGCTGAACTCTGAGCTTTTTAGATTTGAAGGCGTGTGGGTGAGCCTGAATAGGACCACAGCACAGCAGACGCAAGCATCGGGCTCGAGGAACCTCTGATTCTCCCAGCCTGAGAGGCTCATCAGCATGTAACAATTCACCGAGGGACTGCACGCATCCGGGCGAACGGCCCGCCGTACTCTGAGATCATCACCGCCATCAGCAATCATCAACACCGTCTGCTGACGGTGTCTGGTGCCTAGTCGTGTATCCCATCACAAAACCCACCTAACGTTTTGTACCGACCCTCAAAATTACTTTTAACCCAACACCACACAGCTTTTACCATTAAGGTTTCACGTAATGAGAACATTCGTTATGAATATAACAGTATCGTACACAAATGCAAATAAAATTTGGAAAAGCATATGTTCTTAATTTTCTTTGCTTAAGATTTTCTATTTTATAAACTACAATTATTTTAGTTAATCTCAATGATTTCGAGTTATCTTATTCCGTACATAATCTCATTTGTGTTGACATTCCAAAAATTAAATTAAACATATTGACTGCACAATATCATTTAAAATTATTGTTATTTTAGTGCACATACACATGTTTTGAAATTCCACACTATTTGTGAAAAAAAAAGGGTTAAAAACGTCATTAAGTTCGTAGTTAAGAAATGTTTTTTTTTTATTTATTCATAAATTACCACGTATTATGTTTTCTGTAAAACGACGTGTTTGTTTGAGTGTGTGATAATTGCTAACAAAAAAATAATAATTCTAAAAAACGAGATCCAGTTGTCTTAACTGTCCAAATTATTCAGCTTTATTACTTAGATAAACTGATNAGGGTTAAAAACGTCATTAAGTTCGTAGTTAAGAAATGTTTTTTTTTTATTTATTCATAAATTACCACGTATTATGTTTTCTGTAAAACGACGTGTTTGTTTGAGTGTGTGATAATTGCTAACAAAAATATAATAATTCTAAAAAACGAGATCCAGTTGTCTTAACTGTCCAAATTATTCAGCTTTATTACTTAGATAAACTGATGTTGAAATATAACTATTAACAGATGCATGAGTTGCATGATTAACTATTAATAGTTTAAAAGATATAAAAAAACGATGCAGAGACGGATTTTTTAAAAATTTGTGATAAAGAAACATTTGTATATTAGTGCTATTTGATTTTGCTTAATAGCAGTTACGGACTCTTATGGGAATTAAATCTATACGGTATACAACAATGGCATAATGGCACGTACTTATTAAGTGGAATTCTAAAGTGGAATAATATAATGAGCAATCATAAGAGCATTAATTTATAGGATCAGCAAGTTGGACCAGGGAGCCGCTAAGAAGCCTTATGTACCAACCGCAACGTCCACCTACTACTTCATCAGCCTTCGGCATCGTTTTTTAACTTAAGCATGGAATTTGCTATGCTGCTCTCCCTTTTGGCCACCGCACATAAAATCGAGTAGGTTGATAAGCCACTTAAATATAAAGTAAATCCTGCCACAAAAGGAGGAAACAACGTCCTCACGTCACCTTACAACTTTCTGCATCACACCTCTGTGAACATACACTGAGGTGGAGAAACAGAAACAGAAACTGTTAACATAACTGACTTTAACAGTATCGTTTTTTTTTTTTTCATTTTTCCTTCCGTTTCTTAAATTACAAACTACTGCTTGACCAACAACAATTATGCACTTTGGGGAAAAAGCTATTTTTCTTTTTGTCGTGATCTGGGGTCTGTGAACGTTGATTTAAAGGTAGGAGGTCTCGGCTCTGTCACCCCAGTTTATTTATACAACCCCTAAAATATAACCTTAATGTTCAAAACAAATTACCCAACTTTGCAGTCAGTTTTTCGACTTTTCTGCCGTGCTACAATGTCTGCTATATTTTTTTACGGGAAACGAAGCCTTGTATATGTTATATTAACTTGATAGACTTTATATAAATGGCCGTCACTAAGTTTTTTGTGGTGGCAGGGGATACTTTGCGGGAAGGGCTGGAAGGACAAACATATCTAACTTGAAGAAAAATATAATTTGAGAAGTTACTTTTTTTAAACTAAACAATGTGGTTTGACAAAATTTACAGGACACTTTACATACAATAGAGAAGGGGTTACATTTAGGCGGGTGGGGGTCAGAGTGCATCGTACAAGAAATCCTCTAAAACGCTTCATTTCTGGATAACGATGCGGGTTGTCAATGTTGCAGTTCTTCGTCAAATATGATTTTCAAGGCCAAAATGACTTGGTACATCCCACGTTTTAAACATTCAACCCCAGTAAGCACCCCTATAAGAAAAAATGCAAAGTCAATATTATTTAAGTAAAACAATGAAAATGCAAAATGAATGACTAAAAATAAATTTTAGAGAAATATATTTCATTTAAAGGTACATTTTATCTCTGTATAGTAGCGGTGCAAATCACCCCTAAAAGGCTTATGAAGATCAGTGAAGATGACTGTAAACATAGATACGATTTAGAATTTTGTACATTTTGACTGAATTCTATAATTTAACTACTAAATTGGGGTATTTTGGGCAATAATGAGGGTAATATATTAGAAAAACATTTTTACTTTCAAACTAAAAATAAAATGAACTATGTATTAGAAACTGTTTTATATGGCAGACACATTCATATTATATGCAAATTTATTACAAGTGCAAAACGAAGTTAATCACGCATTATTAAAAATTATCATTCCATCTAACACCAACCAAAAGTGAATAAAAACGGAAGGCCTTAATGTATTATTTAAGTAATGGGATAATGCACACGAATCCTGAATTATTTAGCAGCATCTGTAAATCATTCACATTTCAGCCTATCACCACAACCACCACACCTGCAAAGGCTTGCACAAGGAAATCGAGCCTTTATACATACACATNACATTTCAGCCTATCACCACAACCACCACACCTGCAAAGGCTTGCACAAGGAAATCGAGCCTTTATACATACACATATGCTGCTACAGGACTGGTAACTGCAAGAAATATTGTCTCGGAAACCTTTGCCTGCACATTGCAGTGACGTCCACTGCACCTAGAGGAATGAAAAATGGAAAATATGGGTACTTAAATTGGTAAGCTACAGGTTACCCAAAAAGTAATTGTGATAGATATCAAATCACTAGCTTACCATCCAGAGGTCGGCTCAAAGCCAGATCTGCACCACATTGAGTCAGGTGGATCTGGAAGCTTCGGGTCTTTTTCAAGACATTGCCTCCAAACATGGCCAGTTTGAATGCTGCTCGGAGTGTATGAAGTCACAATGCTTCTTGAGTTGGCGGGATATTTTCTATATCACGTCCCTTGGTGAAAAGACGCTCGCTTGCCTCGTTGTTTTTGACGAATATGTCAGATTTGCTGAAATGCGCAATGCACCAGAAAAGAGGCAAGGGTGTTCGGCGTTGAATTGGAGCAGATAAGATAGCTCCAAGCAACTGGACAGAGTTTTTGAGAGACGACACAAATAAAGAAGAACTAATCGCATTTCTCAGTGATAGCATCCGTGCAGAAGAGTATTCAGCAATGGTTGTGGTCAGTCGTTGTCAGACCGTTCTATCCACTACCCTTTTGGACTTGTCGCTTTTGACATATTGTAGCCAAGAGGAAGCCGACACCAGGCTGCTACTTCACTCCGCAGATGGAGCAGCAAAGGGCTGAAAGAAGATTTTGATTCGAACTGTGGATACAGACGTAGTTGTGGTCGCCACTGCTCTTCACAACTATCTGCTTGAATGCTATAATCACAAGGATTGCTCTAAGTACTGGGAAGACGCTTTCATGGACATCTCTGCTATATATGAAAAAACTAGGTACTGAATGTTTTTTCATGTTGGCATGCCTTATTTATTTTAGAGGCAATACTTGAACAATTTTTGCTATCTTAAATCTTATATTTTAAATAAAATGATCATTTACTTTCTTCAACATAAATTACCTTGATTTTGTTATCTTAAATCTTATATTTTAAAGAACATGAACATTTACTCTCTTCAACCTAAATTACCCTGAATGTCTGATTAAGTCCCTGTTCTTGGATAATGTCTGCCCCAAATGAAGTCATTTGAAAACAGCCATTGTATTTTTGAGTTTTCGCTAAAAAATGTCGTGATTCTGGTGTTTCGCCATGAAGCAATGAATGCAATGGCTCAGGTGGCGGAGTCAATAATGGCAATTTCACTTTGCCATTAAGGCAGCACAATCCAGGCGTTTCTCCAGCAAACTTCAGTGCACCACAATGCTCGCAAACAACGTCCATTGGCCCAATGTGAACGAAAGCATGCGTGCTGTAATCAATTATGGAATCGTATAAAAACGCTGCTCGATTCAAATCAACTCTTGAAGTATTTCTTATTGCGCGTCGGAGATTGTCACGTTGTTGATCTGTGCGATTAGCTCTACGATTTCGCATTGCCAACCGAGCCGTTTCACGGGCTGCCTCTCTTAGCTCTTCTGTTTGAGAAGCACGAAGTCGGCCCATACTAACGCGGCGCTCTGCTCTTCCGATTTCTCGTTCTTCTTCAGTTAATTGATTCGCAATGTTTCGAAGCCTAATTGAATTACGACTTTGCAGGTTAAGATTATACCTTCTGGGTCGCGGCATTGTTAGTAATAATACTCACACCAGATTTATTCACTCGCACAAAACAAACAAATCGTCAGGTAATCTTTGACAGTTTATATGACAAAAAACAAACAAATCATACTGTCACCTTTGACAGGTGTTGGTTGATGTAATGTCAAAAATGCCTGGCCAATGCATAATGTTTATGAAGTACTTGCTGCAAATCTTGAAGAATTGCTCTTTTCATTGCTGTGTTGATCTCTTGACGTCGATCAAGTTGTTCCTCCATATTGCCCATGAAGTATATTTGTAAGAATTTATACTGTGCATCTTCAAGAGGTTGCAATGATCCAATTCGATGGTGAATATGGCCTTAAATCTGTAAAGTCGAAAGCGAAGTTAGTATAACTAATTTATAATCACAATGTTTTTTCATGTTAGCATTCCCTATTTATTTTAGAGGCAAAACCTGAACTCCAGTTAATGTCATGTCAAAAATGTCATCCAAATAAAATGTATGAGAATATTAATTTATGTTATAATTTTTTTCTGTGAACTTTTACGATGTTTAAATAGCCTTTATGTTATTCCGGGCACATACAAATCCAAAAAATCTAAAATTATTGAAATCGGTCCAGCCGTTCTCGAGTTATAAATGGTGTATGTAACTAATCGGACGTTGTTTTATATATATAGANGGGCTGAAAGAAGATTTTGATTCGAACTGTGGATACAGACGTAGTTGTGGTCGCCACTGCTCTTCACAACTATCTGTTTGAATGCTATAATCACAAGGATTGCTCTAAGTACTGGGAAGACGCTTTCATGGACATCTCTGCTATATATGAAAAAACTAGGTACTGAATGTTTTTTCATGTTGGCATGCCTTATTTATTTTAGAGGCAATACTTGAACCATTTTTGCTATCTTAAATCTTATATTTTAAATAAAATGAACATTTACTCNTTAAATCTTATATTTTAAATAAAATGAACATTTACTCTCTTCAACATAAATTACCTTGATTTTGTTATCTTAAATCTTATATTTTAAAGAACATGAACATTTACTCTCTTCAACATAAATTACCCTGAATGTCTGATTAAGTCCGTATTCTTGGATAATGTCTGCCCCAAATGAAGTCATTTGAAAACAGCCATTGTATTTTTGAGTGTTCGCTAAAAAATGTCGTGATTCTGGTGTTTCGCCATGAAGCAATGAATGCAATGGCTCAGGTGGCGGAGTCAATAATGGCAATTTCACTTTGCCATTAAGGCAGCACAATCCAGGCGTTTCTCCAGCAAACTTCAGTGCACCACAATGCTCGCAAACAACGTCCATTGGCCCAATGTGAACGAAAGCATGCGTGCTGTAATCAATTATGGAATCGTATAAAAACGCTGCTCGATTCAAATCAACTCTTGAAGTATTTCTTATTGCGCGTCGGAGATTGTCACGTTGTTGATCTGTGCGATTAGCTCTACGATTTCGCATTGCCAACCGAGCCGTTTCACGGGCTGCCTCTCTTAGCTCTTCTGTTTGAGAAGCACGAAGTCGGCCCATACTAACGCGGCGCTCTGCTCTTCCGATTTCTCGTTCTTCTTCAGTTAATTGATTCGCAATGTTTCGAAGCCTAATTGAATTACGACTTTGCTGGTTAAGATTAGACCTTCTGGGTCGCGGCATTGTTAGTAATAATACTCACACCAGATTTATTCACTCGCACAAAACAACCAAATCGTCAGGTAATCTTTGACAGTTTATATGACCAAAACAAACAAATCATACTGTCACCTTTGACAGGTGTTGGTTGATGTAATGTCAAAAATGCCTGGCCAATGCATAATGTTTATGAAGTACTTGCTGCAAATCTTGAAGAATTGCTCTTTTCATTGCTGTTTTGATCTCTTGACGTCGATCAAGTTGTTCCTCCATATTGCCCATGAAGTATATTTGTAAGAATTTATACTGTGCATCTTCAAGATGTTGCAATGATCCAATTCGATGGTGAATCTGGCCTTAAATCTGTAAAGTCGAAAGCGAAGTTAGTATAACTGATTTATAATCACAATGTTTTTTCATGTTAGCATTCCTTATTTATTTTAGAGGCAATACTTGAACTCCAGTTAATGTAATGTCAAAAATGTCATCCAAATAAAATGTATGAGAATATTAATTTATGTTATAATTTTTTTCTGTGAACTTTTACGATGTTTAAATAGCCTTTATGTTATTCCGGGCACATACAAATCCAAAAAATCTAAAATCATTGAAATCGGTCCAGCCGTTCTCGAGTTATAAATGGTGTATGTAACTAATCGGACGTTGTTTTATATATATAGANTATTGAAATCGGTCCAGCCGTTCTCGAGTTATAAATGGTGTATGTAACTAATCGGACGTTGTTTTATATATATAGATTGTCATTTACAACCACGCTTAATTAATGTCATGGTCACCCTTTTGGCGATTCTGCGTATTTAACTAGAAATATTTATACATTTCCATCAAGTATTTACAGGTGACCAGCTCCAAATGTGATCTGATCAGTTGAAAGTATTAAAAATAATTTTCCATGCAACCAAAATAATTGAATAAAATATTCTTGTGTAAATTATTATTTGGCTTTTCTGTAATTTCCCATTCAATTCTGTTGTATTAATCATATAATAGTAAAGTCTCAAAATGATTTCGTTTCTTCTAGTGTTGTGTCAATCGACTTGGTATCGGTGACAATCACTGTTACCGTCATAACGCACCCTTTCTCTTTTTTCTTGCTGGAGACTAATAATGGATTAGCTTCGTTTTTTTTATT
Organism: Clitarchus hookeri; assembly: GCA_002778355.1. Lineage (NCBI taxonomy): Eukaryota > Metazoa > Arthropoda > Insecta > Phasmatodea > Phasmatidae > Clitarchus > Clitarchus hookeri. The sequence goes on along the minus strand of NQII01000205.1, from coordinate 172,560 downwards.
GCCTCCATTCCTTATCGTTTAATTATAGACTAATAGTGCAACTTCACCTAACTCACGGTTGCGAGGTCGGGACTACAATGGCGCCTTGCTGAGGCGAGATGTTGCTGCTCGTGTTCAGGCGTTTTGGCTGATGCTTGGCTGATTTTTGAACTTTGGCGATGACAAGAGCATTCCAGTCAACTCTGGAATGTGAGGTCAGTCCAGCGTTTAATTAACTTTCACTCTATCAGTTCATCTTGTGCATGTGCACGCATCAGCATTCAGCACATCAAGTCGCTAGTCCAACGTGAATTTNTCACTCTATCAGTTCATCTTGTGCATGTGCACGCATCAGCATTCAGCACATCAAGTCGCTAGTCCAACGTGAATTTCTATTTACAACCTTTCTTTTTGAACCTATTTAATTCTGAATAACTAAAAATTCCGTTTGAAGTGATTCAAAATTTTATTTCAAATAACCTAGTTCAAGTAATTGACCTTTATTTTCTGCTTTGGGATCCCAATCATTAAAAATATAACATTACTTACAAAAATAAAATTTAAAAAAAATTAAAAAATTATTTTATTGACATGGCAGCTTTAAAAAAAGTATAATAATTTCAAGGTCTGTTGAAACCATGAAATTATTTTCTGCTGTTTTTTATAAGATATAAGGTTTGCCATAAAATGTTTGTTATTTGAGAAAATTTTATAACTGACTATAATTAATTTTAATTTTATACTTGCTTACAAATTATACATACGTATAGTTATATAACTCGTTATTAATCTACATGCTGGATATATTTCTATACATATTTATGTAAAGGTGCTGGAATCTAGGCTCTGCCCATCTCATTGCCTTTGTCAGGTGACACTCTACACAGCCAGACCTCCTGTGCTTCTCGCCAGTAGTTCTAGGCTTGGCGGGGCTAAGAACTCGTGTTTGAAGTGACTGCGCCACGGCTACTGACGAGAGGTATGATGAAGTTCAGATAACAACATTATGCAAAATAAGTGCACTGAAATGTCAATATAGTTGCTCACAAGCTGGCAGAAACCTTTTTCTAATATTGTCCTTTCTCAGTTCATCTAAGACGGCTAGTTACGTAATTATAGGTATGAAATCCGAGTCTAAGAAACTACAGGCCACGTTAAGAAAAAATAGTCCCTGGAAATTGTTCGAGGAAGGAAAAGTGTATTCGCGAAGCTTTCTTCTCTGTGTGCATGATAAAAATATCATTGTTCATGTACGGTTTTAATCGTTCAGTTATTTGTTTACAGGTTACAAATAATTTCTGCTGAAGCACGCTGTAATTAAGACAGACAGTTGCAGGATTTATTAAGAAATAAAAGGACATAAAGATAATATGATTTTGTGTGTGTTGAGGGGAAGGGAATGCTAATGCTGTTTTGTTTTTGAGAGTAAGGGTACAATGTGTTACTGTAGACCCATGTTCCTGAGCCTCTCCAAATCCTATTATGCTATCTCGAGTATTCAAAATAGCCTAAAATAAAATAACGGATCTGAGGAAACAATTTTAAATGTAACCACAAAGAACCATTCTCATTAATATAAAAATGTTTATAATGTCTTAATGTTAACGTTATTGTCTTCTTAAGAAAATAAAGTTCGCTTAAATAATTTACTACGGAGTAAAAATTCTATTAAGGGGGAAGGGGGAAGACGAAACGACGATATTAAATTGGAGATGATTCCATTAAGTGACGTGGCCACTGCCACACTGAAAATATAACTTTTTTATCTATCAATATACGTGAAGTGCGTTTCCTTTTCCTTTAACACTTTCGTTATCGAAATCGAAATAAGTACATCAAATCCACAAACAGCAAGAACAAATACTTATACCGTAAAGCAACTAACAATATTCCAAGTAGCCCAATCGGCGACAAATGCCTGTTCGGCTAATTGTTCAATTTTTGCGCCGATATATAGAAGCCAGAAGTAGTGCAAATGGCGATAAATCGCATCATCTTGCAGTTTATGGTTACATCGGTGTCAGGAAACAGGAGCGGCAGGACTGTTGTCTTTCGAACTTCTATTAAGGAACAGCGTTGTACCACAGCAGGGAAACATAAGAGGTATGAGGACATGACATAACCGGGGTTCGAACCCAAGAACTCGTCACTCTGTCTTGTTCTTGACGGCCAGCGGTAAAAGGCGACGGGACAGGGTGACGTCATCGGGGGAACTCTAGCGCAATGCAGATTACACAGCGGTAAGCGGTGCGTGTCTCTGGATTCCGTCTTACGCATTACCCCAGTGCCTACTCTTCGTTGCAGATTCCGCCTGCAGGTAAGGCAATGCGCATTCTTGACGCGCTGTGGTGTTGCATAGCGCATTTGTTGAAGGCTGAAAAAGGGTATGAAGTATTATCTCGTATTTCTTTCATTATGTAGCTTCATCATAGATCGAGGCTGGTGCTAATCGTATTAATTACCCTACCCAAATGTCGTAGGTAGTATGCCAACAATCACACGATTAAATAAGATGTGGCTGGAGCACCTGTGGAATTAAACTTGTGAGTAAATGGGATTACCCAGATAAAACACATCACAGCAGTATTCGCTATACTTACCATAGGAAAATTAATCCGCAAAAATTTCCTCATTGCTGGGCTATACAATTGAAGCAAGTATAACATATGTTCTGATCATCTGGTTAACCGTTAATATCCCTTTTAAGAGTGTGTA
>NQII01000205.1:0-169099 GCA_002778355.1 Clitarchus hookeri | reverse complement strand
ACTTTTTGCTGTAAAAGTTGCCATGCTCAGAACAAATTACAACATATGTTGTTTGTTTCTAAACAGCACGCCTTCACGGAACATTACAACTTAGTTAATTTTCGATGCCACCGGCCGCGTAGAATTGCAACAAGGGGACGTTAACAACCCTACAAACCTAGTATACTCCATTTACAGTTATTGAAATCCTGGTAAAGTTCTATTTCCAGGATATTCCTCCGCTTCATACAAACAATGTTTAGAAAATTACACGAAAGGGCCAACGCACCGCATTCGTGCGCACTCAGAGTAAAAATATTTTCCATAAGAACTATTTCTTACTAAGCATTACCAACATAAATATTTTGTTTCTGCCTTCATTTATATTATTTGAAAAGTAAATATTATAATTTCTAATATAACAAAAAGTTAAATTTAATGAATGCTAAGGTACGTTTATGCTAAGACAGGATTAAAATGTTGTAATAAGTACTAAACGCGTCATAAATGGGGTGTTTTTTTCAAAGGTTTGATTAAAAAAGTGTGAAGAAACCGCTAAACGACCAAGTTGCATACAGTATCCGCAGCGTACGTGTGAAGTGAACGTCAGTGAGTAGCTAGCACGCCTCGGTGTGACGTTAGGCACAAGTATGAACAACTAGCTTCATCGCCCAACAGGCGCGAACTCAGCAGTCTCACTTTACACCACACAGACACACGCAGAGGCTTCCCTCGTTATTCCTGTTTCCACCCGCGTGACTGAGAGGCTATTTGTAGGATAAAACGTCATGCACTTGATGCAGGTAGCAGAGTCGCTACCGTCTTTCTCTGTCTGAAGCGCGGAAAACAGCCCCANGCAGTCTCACTTTACACCACACAGACACACGCAGAGGCTTCCCTCGTTATTCCTGTTTCCACCCGCGTGACTGAGAGGCTATTTGTAGGATAAAACGTCATGCACTTGATGCAGGTAGCAGAGTCGCTACCGTCTTTCTCTGTCTGAAGCGCGGAAAACAGCCCCAGGTAGGCGGGCCCTTACATTACTTGGCTCGCTGCACAATGACGTCACGGTAAACAGAAGCGATTGCACAGCTACCCAGTGTCGGGCAAGCGAACCATTTAGTTTGCTTACATGTACGGTATGTTTATTGTGCTGAATTATATGAGTGTTATTTGATATAAATATTTTTATTTCCCCACTCCAGATCCCTTTAATACATCCGAAAACAGGTTTGACCTTGAACGTCAGTTGCAAGTTGGGACGTGCCAGCCTGCTCCCGGAAGTTGTTATTTTTAGCTTGTCAGTTTTGGCAGATGTACAGCCTTTGATTATTTAACATTGTTCTTATGGCTCAGTTCTTTTTATTGGGTCAGAAAAAGCGCGGCTAATGTCATTAAGATAACTAATAGGCATCTAGGCGGAGAGGGGAGGGTAAATTAATGCCAGACCTGCGGGCTGTACACTCTGTTATTACTGCATGAAAGGCTTAAGCTGGTATTACAAGATACCTGCTGTTGCACTTGATCTTGTACAAGATTCTGTGATTCCTTGTGCACGAGCCGATATACCAGCTGCTATGCGAGCCACCAGGGAAGATTTATATTAAACGACGGTAGCTGGCGTACTAGCCTTGGGGACGTTCAGTAAGTGCGAAGATTACCACGGTTCACGGTAAATATGGATTCCGCTCATAAAATCGTTATATGGTAGCTTCTGTAGGCCTGTTAGCAAACTAGAACATATTAATTTGATTTATAACTGTTGACCATTAGAACAATTTAATGCTCGCTGGCATATGTCCAGTATTTGAACAAGATAATGTAAAGACACCACTGTTTATTTTTAAATGACGTTATTTTAAACATTTATCATAATTTGTTATTTATAAACCTAAAGTTTTAAATCGCAATCGTAGTAAAAACCAGAAGTTACTGATAACTAATGACCTTACATCTTCTACATGGCTGCAAATAATTTCTGACTAAGTTCTTAAAAGCTTAAATGGTAGGTAGATGTTGACGTATTGTTGACATCATTATCGCTAGCGATGAACCCGGGAACCTATGAAACAGTACCAAGACAATTGAAATACACATGTGAGTTACCCGGGATTCGAAATAAGAAAAAATCGTAGAATTAAGCTAGCGTGCAATAAAATGCATCACGTAGGTAGAATTCGGAGCATCAACTTCGGATGTAATCAGTCTAATGTTTTGAGGGTTCACTAACCTGAAATGTTTACACGCCCATCATTTTGAAAATACGTGTCTGAGCCATATAAACACGCAACTTTAGATGGCGTACTATAACACTACTTGTGTAAAAATGTTTTCAGGAAGTCCGTTGATTAGTATTCAAGCTATGGCTTAAAAAATTGTTTTTCTTAAACGGGGTTATCTTACAAATTGCCTCAAAAAGAGTATCTGTATACGATGTTTCTTATAGACACTGTCAGCATAAAATGTTGTTTGAGTTTGTTAAATTTTTAAATAGGTATACCAAACATATGNAAACATAATTTCTGCAGTGATATCTTAGGCAATTTTATACAAATTGCTATTTATATAATTTTATGAAGCCCGATTTGCTAATAAGATAAACTGTTTTAAAATAAACGTAGCTTTCTTGGAGTGAAGAGATATGTGTGGCTCTTAACATCGAGGTCTGGAGAAAGTTTTCTTAGAGAAATACAGAAATGTATATTTTGTAATATTTTTCCCATGTACAAACATTGTGTTGCAAGATTCTAGTTATATTATGTTTGTTTCGGCATATTTAAGACAATTTGTTCTGTCATTCACGTAATGTTTTGCAGTAAGATCAAAATACAGAAATATTAAAAACTTAACTCGACATATTTTTTACTCCCGAAAATTTGCTGAAATGTAATTTATGCAATTTATGAACTATATAAATTTTCCATTTATGGTGTACTCTAGCATAGTACTATTCCAACAGTATTAACTATTTTCGAAGATGACATTTGCAATGTGATAAAGATGTACGTAGGACAGTCAATGAGTCAGTGTACTCTGGGAGGGGGAGGGGGGCCTTTTATTTCCAATACACATGTTAGTCTTGCTCAAGGGCCNTGTACTCTGGGAGGGGGAGGGGGGCCTTTTATTTCCAATACACATGTTAGTCTTGCTCAAGGGCCTGTACTGCAGTTTCGAGACAATGCTAACTTTGAACTTTGTGATGAATTCCGGTGATTTCGTAAATTGTCTCCCTGCACGAATAGTTTAAGTGCCCACACACAAACAAAATGTTCGTGATAAATTTAATTTTGAAGTTTGCCTCCAATCAAGTGGTTTTTTTAAGTGATTACCAGCATGTGTCTAAAAGGCTAATTAACTCTAAGTTTCGTCCACCAACGAACTGAACGTAGCCGTGATGCGTGGCTGCCTACACTCAGGGCGCTAGTCCACCAACCCACCAACGTATTGCCTGTGTAGTATAATGCTGTGCTGCAGACAACATAAAAATTAACTTTTTGCTGTAAAAGTTGCCATGCTCAGAACAAATTACAACATATGTTGTTTGTTTCTAAACAGCACGCCTTCNTTTCCAATACACATGTTAGTCTTGCTCAAGGGCATGTACTGCAGTTTCGAGAAAATGTTAACTTTGAACTTTGTGATGAATTCCGGTGATTTCGTAAATTGTCGCCCTGCACGAATTGTTTAAGTGCCCACACACAAACAAAATGTTCGTGATAAATTTAATTTTGAAGTTTGCCTCCAATCAAGTGGTTTTTTTAAAAGTGATTACCAGCACGTGTCTAAAAGTCTCATTAATTCTAAGTTTCGTCCACCAATGAACTGAACGTAGCCGTGATGCGTGGCTGCCTACACTCAGGGCGCTAGTCCACCAACCCACCAACGTATTGCCTGTGTAGTATAATGCTGTGCTGCGGACAACATAAAAATTGACTTTTTGCTGTAAAAGTTGCCATGCTCAGAACAAATTACAACATATGTTGTTTGTTTCTAAACAGCACGCCTTCANACTTTTTGCTGTAAAAGTTGCCATGCTCAGAACAAATTACAACATATGTTGTTTGTTTCTAAACAGCACGCCTTCACGGAACATTACAACTTAGTTAATTTTCGATGCCACCGGCCGCGTAGAATTGCAACAAGGGGACGTTAACAACCCTACAAACCTAGTATACTCCATTTACAGTTATTGAAATCCTGGTAAAGTTCTATTTCCAGGATATTCCTCCGCTTCATACAAACAATGTTTAGAAAATTACACGAAAGGGCCAACGCACCGCATTCGTGCGCACTCAGAGTAAAAATATTTTCCATAAGAACTATTTCTTACTAAGCATTACCAACATAAATATTTTGTTTCTGCCTTCATTTATATTATTCGAAAAGTAAATATTATAATTTCTAATATAACAAACAGTTAAATTTAATGAATGCTAAGGTACGTTTATGCTAAGACAGGATTAAAATGTTGTAATAAGTACTAAACGCGTCATAAATGGGGTGTTTTTTCNTAAGGTACGTTTATGCTAAGACAGGATTAAAATGTTGTAATAAGTACTAAACGCGTCATAAATGGGGTGTTTTTTTCAAAGGTTTGATTAAAAAAGTGTGAAGAAACCGCTAAACGACCAAGTTGCATACAGTATCCGCAGCGTACGTGTGAAGTGAACGTCAGTGAGTAGCTAGCACGCCTCGGTGTGACGTTAGGCACAAGTATGAACAACTAGCTTCATCGCCCAACAGGCGCGAACTCAGCAGTCTCACTTTACACCACACAGACACACGCAGAGGCTTCCCTCGTTATTCCTGTTTCCACCCGCGTGACTGAGAGGCTATTTGTAGGATAAAACGTCATGCACTTGATGCAGGTAGCAGAGTCGCTACCGTCTTTCTCTGTCTGAAGCGCGGAAAACAGCCCCAGGTAGGCGGGCCCTTACATTACTTGGCTCGCTGCACAATGACGTCACGGTAAACAGAAGCGATTGCACAGCTACCCAGTGTCGGGCAAGCGAACCATTTAGTTTGCTTACATGTACGGTATGTTTATTGTGCTGAATTATATGAGTGTTATTTGATATAAATATTTTTATTTCCCCACTACAGATCCCTTTAATACATCCGAAAACANTATTTTAAACATTTATCATAATTTGTTATTTATAAACCTAAAGTTTTAAATCGCAATCGTAGTAAAAACCAGAAGTTACTGATAACTAATGACCTTACATTTTCTACATGGCTGCAAATAATTTCTGACTAAGTTCTTAAAAGCTTAAATGGTAGGTAGATGTTGACGTATTGTTGACATCATTATCGCTAGCGATGAACCCGGGAACCTATGAAACAGTACCAAGACAATTGAAATACACATGTGAGTTACCCGGGATTCGAAATAAGAAAAAATCGTAGAATTAAGCTAGCGTGCAATAAAATGCATCACGTAGGTAGAATTCGGAGCATCAACTTCGGATGTAATCAGTCTAATGTTTTGAGGGTTCACTAACCTGAAATGTTTACACGCCCATCATTTTGAAAATACGTGTCTGAGCCATATAAACACGCAACTTTAGATGGCGTACTATAACACTACTTGTGTAAAAATGTTTTCAGGAAGTCCGTTGATTAGTATTCAAGCTATGGCTTAAAAAATTGTTTTTTCTTAAACGGGGTTATCTTACAAATTGCCTCAAAAAGAGTATCTGTATACGAAGTTTCTTATAGACACTGTCAGCATAAAATGTTGTTTGAGTTTGTTAAATTTTTAAATAGGTATACCAAACATATGACAATATTTAAATAGCCGCCATTTTTAAAATCAATGCCTGGCTCCTATTTAAGTAATTCAACTTCACATGGCCTTCTGTAGGTGAGCAAATTTGGTAGAAACTAGTTGAATTGTTTCGGAAACCTGGCAAAATGTTTTATTTACTTACAAAGCATTATTTTGTAAAAAGTCCGGAAAAAGAGGATCTTTGTATACATAACTGATGCTTCTAATTAATACTGTTAGGGTAAAACCTTTGGTTGAATTTTGTTGAAAGGTTTCATAGGTATATTATATTTATCTAAATTTTTTATATAAACCCCATTAAAAATGCTTTCCGCACTTAACCCATGATATTTTACAAACCCTACTGTAGCACTACTCTCGTGAAATTTCGGAAAGAATAGGTTGATTGGTCCTCGATATATTGCATAAAACATCCATTGCTATGCATTTACACATTTGATGGTTGCAAAATATACCTTCAGTATAACAAGTATGGTCGAAATTGGTAAAATATTAGAGCTAATTTTGCAAATGAATCTAAAATATTTATATTGCCACAATTTTGAAAATAAGTGCATTATCTGTTTAAATGGCATCTCAATGAAAATGGCTTACAAAGTTATTACTTACATACAAACTTTTGGTAGTATCCAGTCATCTATTTACCGAGATATATCATGAAAGCTTTATGTTTCATGTAGCACTTTCATATAAAATATTTTAAAAAAACTTTCACTTTATAAATTTAATGTGTACATCATTCACTGTCAGCGTTCCAAATTTGCTTACAAATTGTTCAATTGTTCCCATGATGTAACTAAAACCCAACTTTTTTTTTTAAGTTTTACAATTTTCCAAAATGGCTTATGAAAAACGTTATCGGTTTTTGAATTCACTTCTTACATAGTTCACTCTCAACGGACCAATTGTGACTTAAATAGGTTGAATGGTTTGCGAGATATAAGATTAAAGGTTTATTTCTTGAATTGGTACTACCTTCTGAAATGGTGTATCAATAGCATAATGGCCTTATAAATTTAATGTCTATATAATGTACTGTCAACACACCAAATTTGGTTTAAATCGATCAAATGGTTCCCAAAAAATAACATAGTGCCCTAAATTTAAAAATTGCCGCCATTTTGAAAATATGTAGCAGGAGTAATTGGAAACTATAAAAGTCTGGTATATTTAATTAATAACGCATGTGGACCTAGTTTTATGAAATTCAGTTGTCGGGTTTGAATGTTATCAGGAATGAAAAAGGGGAGGGGGGGAGATATACTTTCTAGACAGATAATCGGGTGATTGCATATGCCTATCTTTCCTTCGGAAAGTAGGCTAAAAAGGGGCCGACGGAGTTTTAAATCACACTCAAAATTAAAGATTCGGCAAAAGGTCGATACGCTACCACTCCGTAGCATTTTAACAGGATTGAAATAAATATGTATTTGAAAATTTCTTCGAATTAATTTATAAAACGTTGACTACATATTAAATCTCTCGTGCGATTTCCAACAGTATTTAAAATTTGTCATCGTCAGTATTATTTGTCTTTGACTCATTATAAATCCATATGAATGAGTTTCAACCACACGGACACTCAATCAAGATCCTTTCTGGTTTCTTCATAAATTAATTTCAAACAATGACCAGGGGAGTTTGCTACGCTCTGAAACCGTATTGTGATTAAGCACGAAAGCTGATCTGCAACTGCCAAGAAATCTAGGACAGGTGTTATTGCCAAACCTTGTGTTAAATCTGGCCGTATATGGCGACAAATGCCGTGAATGGTCCTATACTAGCTGGTATAACAGCGGTTGTTCCCTGGCGATTCTCTCAGTTTGAATTGGAAGCTAGTCCCTATTACATTAATGTATAGTAGGTAGGGCTCAATGTCTCGTCGAAAGCGAGGTTATTAGAGATCTGGAAAGTTGCTCATGAAAAGGGATCGGCCATTATCTGTAGTAAGGACCAATTACAACATTCTTCTGGAGTGATTTCGGGAAATCATAGAAAACCGAAATTAGGATACTGGACTGGGAATCAAACTCAGGAGCTCTCGAATGCTAGTCCGAAGGTTTACCACTGTGATACCTTGCTCGTTAATTAGAATCATGGCAAACCCACGAGGCCGCTTGGGGAAACCTATGACGATAGCATGTGTGTCGGGTTATCCATGACAGGAAGGAAGAACGAAGAGCACATATTGTGTGAACACGTGGTTAGTTTATGCAAGACGGCGGAAAAGATAGACGAGAAGGGCGGATCGGTAAGCTGCAAGGAAACGTTCACATGTTCTCGAGCGTGGGCTAAGTCACACACTGTCCCTTACTACCATATTCTGGCAGCTTGAAGTATCTTGGTACCTCTCGCGTGTCTTCCAATTTCTTTAAGTTCCCGGTAAAACTGTGTGTGACTTCGCCCGTATGTCAGAGACCTCGCAGTCATTGGCAGGATGAGAATACGAACAGACACAGGTTCAGCTGAAGAACATGACCACGGGCAGTGCTCATAGTCTACCAGAGACAACATTACCAAACACTTTGGATGGGCTGTTGGTGCTTGACAACACACAGTACACAGCACTGCGCCACAACGCAGCAGTTAAAGGTGCAAGAGTGTTCGCAAGGACAACACTGCTTCAGTGTACTGACGATTTTTGTAGTGTGTCGCAGGAAGAGACAGTTTTCTCTACTTCGGAGCTGATTTCAACATCCGGCCTGGTGGACGTCTTCGTACCTGCTATAGGCTCTTCGCGGTTAACTGAGCACTCTCGAAAGCCCTGTATACGACCTAGCTTCCATATCATTTCGTAACGTTACGCCGTAGGCGTAAGTGTGAGCACTTTATTCATGCAACTTCCAAGAGAAAACCGCTAAATAAGTAGCAATAAAAGTGCTACTTATATTAATATTCGTACTCTGATGTGCATTAAACAAGAAACACTAACTTCAGAGGCTAAAGATGTAAATACTACACACACAATAAAGCGCCAATTCTTAAGAACTTTTTCTTTTGACCCGTTCAGCCTCGAATTAATATCCGAGCTCAAGTGTGGCAATCCTTACATTTTGCCGATGTGCGCTGTACCTGTGTCGAGCGTGCTTCTCGCAACCAACCAACACCGCGCTGCGTCTTAGTTGATGTCAGCACTAACCATTCACAGACGAGAGATCCACATACTTCTACAAATCAGATTTCTCGCAAAAGAAAAACGCTCAAAACAAAGGCCACTGATGCATATTGCGCACAGTGTCGAAGAGAGATACTCTTCATGGGCGACATGTCCTCGATCACGGGCACGATGACTGTGCGGGTTGATTCGCTGTTAACTAACGCGGGAGCCAGCATGCCTGCGTTTTCTGTAGTTATGAGCAGTGATTTTTGTTTTCCTTCAAAGATTGATTTGAAAAGTGCTCGCTTTACCACGAACTACCTTTGGTGTCATGTTTATGCAATGTTATTTGTACCGGCGTGTGAAATGGTGCCNGAACTACCTTTGGTGTCATGTTTATGCAATGTTATTTGTACCGGCGTGTGAAATGGTGCCGCTGCCCAGTGGTCGTGGAGAGGAAAGGAGCGGAGAAGTTTGAGTTGATAGTAACATAAAGGTCTTGGGAGCCAATGAGGGTGAAGCGAGATGGGGATGGAGTAGCGCAATAGTGCAAGGGCGGCATAAACGGGAGATCCCGGAGTAAACCCCCCGACAAGCAGCATCGTCCTGCACTATTCCCGGTAGCGAACCCGCCGGGAATGGAACCCGGGTCACCTATGGGGGAGGCGAGAGTTATAGTCGCTGCGCCACTGCGGCCCCCTTACCCGGTGGTCGGTGATAGTAAGATGAGGGAAGGAAGGGGTGCAGCCGGTAGGTTTTCCCGGTATCGCTGACGCGAGCAGGCCCAGTTGGCAGGGGGCCGCAGCAGCAGTATGGTCACACACTCGCGGTCGGCGTGGCGAGCCCACCTGCATCACAATAGCCTTCCCCTACCCCACCAGGGGGACTTGCCCCACTGTGTCTCGCTACACAGAAGCCAGCTGACGCAGGGTATCCCCAGCTACTATACTTGCAGCGCACTGACTAACGCCGCTCGCTATTCGAAACTTCCCGCCCTATCAACAAAGACCATACCATTTCGCGTTATAACTCGGTACCTAGGTAGACAGCACACAAGTATATACAAGTTTCAATAGTGTGACCGGGTGTAACAGGAGAATGAGTTCTTCCTGTGACGGCAGCCAATAAACGAGTGACCCCTGCTGGAGTGTGTAGAAGACTGTGGAGTCTGGCTTGGTGCCGTCTTATAAGGCGGAAGTTCTGGGTATCTACCTTTCTATTATGTTGGTCCACCATGCAAAGAATGGCGGATTGCAACAGCCAGGGTTGCGTGGAGTAAAGAAAACTGTTAAGAAAATATTAAAATCATATTTTATTACCTCCCAACGTTTGGTCTCAACGGCCCCATGAATCGAACGTTTGATGGTGTGTTGGATACCATACCAGCTACACATTATTGCTTTGATGGAGGTTGGAAATCGTGCATTGTAATGTTCCACATTTGATACATCACGTAATGACACCATATATTAATACAGACCACTCTACAGTACAAGCATAAGAGCCGAACTAGCGATCCGCAACAGGAGTCCACAACACTTGGTTAGACGGGCGGAATTTACAACTGATGTTCAAAGTGTCCACTCTCTATTTGCTGGCATGTGGCCGACATGCAAACGTTTTACACTGCGCGTGAAACATTCCTTGAGTATTAGGAATACGGTAAAACAGTGGCATAACATCCGTCCGAACGGTTGAATTTGTATGAGCCGATATATCAAACAGTAAGTACTCTAGCTTCCATGACTAGCATTCAAGGTGTGTTTTAATTCAGAAGAAAGTTTGATTCTGCATTAAATGTGTGGATTCAGTTTCACAAAATACGCTGTCATTAGCTAGGTATTGTGTTTTTTTTTTTTTCGTATTCTGGTGATGTTACGGTCACATCAGTGCAGGTGTTTAAATTTTATAAGCGAAAAGTAATTTGTTTCGTAAGCAAAGCATCAGTTGGCCTTGGCAGACGTTAGTGTCCTGTGCTTTAAAAACTGCGTGGCTGGACAAATTTTCACGAAGNAAAGCATCAGTTGGCCTTGGCAGACGTTAGTGTCCTGTGCTTTAAAAACTGCGTGGCTGGACAAATTTTCACGAAGCTTGGATCGAGTCACAAATATTACTGGGGAAATATGCTGTAAATGTTTTGATTAATTCTGTTCTGTCATTGAGTTTCCTTAAAATTGTTTTCGTTACACGTGATGTAATATCAAAGTCTGCCTTTGCTTGTAGATAGTTTTGAATGAAATATTGATTTGTGAGGTATTTATGCAGTGTAAGTCAACTCGTATATGTTGTTAAACATAATTGTTAGGTCGTTTAACGATTGTGTAAATCATGTTGTCTTCTGCATGAAGGAGTAAATACACAATGTTACGCTGAAGCACGCCTTTCTTATGGCACGTACAGTGTAAAAAAAAGTGCAAATTTAGACTCTTAAATTTTTGGTAATTTTACATTTTGTAAGTGTAATTTGTAACAACTTTANAAAGCATCAGTTGGCCTTGGCAGACGTTAGTGTCCTGTGCTTTAAAAACTGCGTGGCTGGACAAATTTTCACGAAGGTTGGATCGAGTCACAAATATTACTGTGGAAATATGCTGTAAATGTTTTGATTAATTCTGTTCTGTCATTGAGTTTCCTTAAAATTGTTTTCGTTACACGTGATGTAATATCAAAGTCTGCCGTTTGCTTGTAGATAGTTTTGAATGAAATATTGATTTGTGAGGTATTTATGCAGTGTAAGTCTACTCGTATATGTTGTTAAACATAATTGTTAGGTCGTTTAACGATTGTGTAAATCATGTTGTCTTCTGCATGAAGGAGTAAATACACAATGTTACGCTGAAGCACGCATTGCTTATGGCACGTACAGTGTAAAAAAAAAAGTGCAAATTTAGACTCTTAAATTTTTGGTAATTTTACATTTTGTAAGTGTAATTTGTAACAACTTTAGTACGTGTAATTTTACACCAATTTTCTTAATAATCCACAGAGTACTACATGTTTTTGGTGAAAATACATGAATGTGCATCTTAATAAACACAATGTTGGTGTTAATTTACACGTTTTGAAGTATTTGTAAAAATATACCCACTCACTGTTTTAATTTTTAAGTTACGTATTTTTACTGCTAAATGGTTGTTGTATAATCACCCAATGTCAGTATAGTTGTACATCTTCAATTTTGTAATTTTACAATGACCGTGTGCATGAAAACGTGCATTATATTCTGTCTGTGAGGGTATATTTACAAATACAAATTTGCTGTCTTNTATTCAATTTTGTAATTTTGCAATGACCGTGTGCATGAAAACGTGCATTATATTCTGTCTGTGAGGGTATATTTACAAATACAAATTTGCTGTCTTTTTACATTTTTAAGTGTAATTTGCTAAAACGAGTAGAGTATTCATAATTTTACACTAATTTTCCTGTGAATTCAAATATAACTACAAGTATTTGTTTAAAACATGCAATATAGCGCTTGTGAAACATGCTGGCTTTCGTATATAAATACGTACTAATTCAATATATAAAGTCAATTCGCAGTTCGCACCAAGGTTCGGTGCTGGGAGGACATTCTCTCAAGGGCCCAGCCTGTGCTCTCTTCTGGAGTGCAGGTCAGCCACCAGAGTCTAAGGTTAGTAGGCGAGCCTAGCGACTCGACAACAGCACCTCGTTAAAGCCTTTTAAATGTATGACCAAGTGCGGCCCCAAGACCGATCCAGGTAGGTGCACTAACACAATGACTATAACAACACAGGAACACACACCCACACAAGCAGAAACACCTAAAATTACCCCTAGCCCGCAGAGAAGTGCCGCGGAAACACGCCCGCAGGAAGAAAGAACACAGACAAGCAGACCTGGAAACAGGCCACTGCCAGCCCACACACGAGTGCAGGCGGGGCCAACCAGTCCCAGTTTGACGAGGACGAGCTCTCGGGCGAGTTCGCGAACGTCACCAGCGGTTCAGTGTCTCGTCCACAACATCCACACCAAACTCTGACACATGGCGATGATCTCATCCTCCGAAGGGCCCTGGTGAGGAGGGGTTTATCTTCCCTACGAAGAATCCCGTTTCAAAAAAAGAAACAAATTTTGACAGCGGAAGGGACTGAGCTGCTCATTAAGAACAGGTTTCAAATCCTGGCAGAGAAGGTTGCTAGGGAAAGCGAAGGAAATTGCGCCTCCTCACAAGCACCACCACAAACAAAAAAATACAGGCCTAGGCCAGTAATAATATCAGACAGCAGGTCACTCAAAAACGTGGCCCAACTGCTCTACAATAGTCAAATAAACTTCCAGAACATGCTCACTCGGAGGCAAGAATTAAAACTTACGTTTTACACTCAGTCAGACTACGAGAAGGCCCGGCGCCTGCTCGCAGACACTACCCACCGCACACACGCCCACCCTGATGACAAGCCTCGAAGGTTTGTCACCAAAAACCTGCCTCAAGAGAGGGTTGATGTTGACCTACGCGAGTATATCATCAGGTGCGGGTTCAGCATAATGGACATCCGCAACTTCAAACGCAAATCCCACCACCACACACCTGAGGACCCCGACTATGTGCCAACACAAAAAAAACTTCCTCAGGATCACGAGGCTCTATTGGACAGCCGTTCGCATAGAGCCATGCAAGCGGCGACCAGAAGCTGTGCCCAACTGCCTCAACTGCAGTCAGTGGGGGCACACAGCAGAACGTTGCAACATGCGCCCAGTGAGCGTAAACTGTGTATACAGAGTGCGAAACAAACAGAGATGACCATATGCCCCTGTGGTGCTTTAACTGCATGGAGGAGGGACATCATGCTGCGGACAAATCTTGTAGAGTATACAAAGAATATACTTAGTACACACTCGCAAACAGGACACATACAAAAGAAAAACACGCCCGAAGTTAATACAACAGGCACCAAACCACACAAATCCTGCACAGTTCCCGCAACTGCGCAGCACAGCGCGGACATAGAGGCCTGGGGTGCAGGGGCCGACCCAGCCAGTGTCAGTTGGCGCCGGGGAGGGCGCCGCCAGGCTGGAAACAGCAGGGCTGCGCCCGGCGGGTCCTCTCGGGGTGCTCCGGGTGCTGGGGAAGCGAGGCCCGGCACCTGGGCGACGAGGACGGACGACCACAGGCCAACCAGACGTCCACCTCTCTTGGAGACCCCAAAACAGCCACCCCAACTGGATGGAGTTCTAGGTGCCACACTAAACGATATCCGGGAGCTGGCACAATTACTTCGCGACACGCACTTTGCTGAACTAATGACAAGCATACGATCATATTTCGGCCCCATCAGGGCAGCACAAACACTTGCTGACAAGCAATTGCTGTTGCTACAGGCACTAACTAGTCTCGAGCAGTAATGGCTAGCCCTAAAACAGAATAAACAGCAAATCTATTAAATTTGAATGTTTTGCATGTCCTGTGTTATTTTTGTGTTTGTGCCTCAACGCTTCGCTTCCGTCCATATATTCCTTTACAATAATTGTATGTTTTAGTTAGCTCTACCAGCCCTCAAAGTTTGTTCCATTATTTTAGAATCATCCTGTATAGCAATGCAGAAGAAAGGAACTTAAATAGACACGCAGATAAAAATAATTATGTAATTTTTCCACCACCTAAACCCATCCACTTACCAAACAATGGCAACAGGCCAGATAAATTAGACACCATTCTTGCCAATATTCCCAATTCTAACTTAGAATCAGAAGTTTTAGACGAATTAGACTCAGATCACCTCCCAGTTTTTACAAAATTAACTTAAAACACACACACGATATCTGTAACCTAACACAAGACTGCCCCTCCTGTGCGCGAGCCCCTAGGGTAATACGGGAGAAATATTCCAGAGCAGTATTAATAAGTGTGCACCTCAGGTCTTATTATCCAGGATTATTGATTGCCACAGAGGCAAGTATTATTCTCACATCAGGCATAATGATGTGTGTGCACACTTCCCAGTTAAACACACAATAAAGCGACCAGTAACAAACTGGGAATGTTTTCAAAAGACTTGTTAGAAAAATTTGAAACCCCGCCAGAAATAAATGATGAACTAGAACTAAATGTGTAGAAAAAACTTTCTACAGACAAAGTAATGGAAACGTTGAAGCAAAACACCAAATACATGGATAAGAGGGAATACACAAGATATAAAGGTAACACAATAGTCGACAGCCTAGAGAAACTATTTTCCCCCAAATAAAGATGTGCAAGACAGACATTTCACCCAATCAGTAAATAATTATGTAAACGAATACCTAAAACTAAAAGAAACATCAGAATACGAACCAATTAAGTTAAAATAAATACAAATTAAAATAATTAAGACACGCCCTAATAATAAATCTGGAGGACCAGATAAGATAAAATATGAAGCCCTAAATAAATTACCAGTAAACGCCCTAGAATACCTATTAAAAATATATAATTCATTATTCAAACAATGCAGATCCCCACAGGCCTGAAAAAAAAGTAATAACCTTGCCGAAACGTAGAAAAGATCCTACAAAACCAGAAAACAGACGACCAATAAGCTTACTAAACAGTACGAGTAAAATATTTCTTAAAAAAAAAAAGCTACTATACAGACGACAATATCATGCAGATTTAAACAAAATAATTCCATATAACCAATATGATTTCAGAGCTCAGCACATAATCATACACCTCCTAATTAAAATAGTTGGACACACAACAGTTGGAGATAATAATAAAGAACAACGATATACAATAATAACTTTCCTAGACGCAGAAAATGTCTTTGATAAAGTCTGGCTCCCAGGACTAACACATCAACTAATAAACTACAACCTTCCAGCAACCTATGTAAATTTATTAGCAGACTACTTAAATAATAGACGTTCTTACGTAACATTAGACGGAGCAGACTCTATCACTAAAATAGAAACAGCAGGAGTACCGCAGTTGTCAGCGCTTTTCCATTTTCTGTACAGTATTTACACAGCCGACATCCCAATAACAGACGCACGCACTAATGCTTATATCCGAATGTACGCAGAGGACGCAGCAACAATAAAGCAATACCACAGCATGAAATATGCGTTAATAGCCTTACAGAGACAAATCACTGTTCTCGAACAATGGTACACGAAATGGCTAATTAAAGTAAACCCAGGTAAATCAGAGACAATATAATAAAATTAACTAAAAAATTGCCGAAACCTAACAAAGGATAAGTACTATTAAATAAAAAAATCTCGCATGTCAAAAAAACGAAATATCTAGTAATTACGATATACCACAAGTTAACTTGGAAAGCACACATAGATAATACAAGATATGCAGCATTGGGAAAACTTAAGCAACCATATCCAGTGTTATACGCAACTAACTTTCCACGTAAGAAAAAACTCCTCATATACAATCAAATAATACTCATGGATGTGAGGTATGGGGACATGCCGCAGACTTCAGAATTAAAGACTTGCAAATCATACAAACTAAATACTTCAGGATAATAGCTAACCAAGATAGGTTCACTACAGGCAAAGCTCCATGAACTACTATCAATAAAATACGTTAAACAAGTAATTATAACAAAAAATAAACAGTTGTAAAGTCATCTGTTAAATCATAACAATCCGAATATCAAATTCCCTGGCAATTATGATCCCGCGGTAGCAAGAGAATACAGAAAACCTAAAATACACTGAACACGACACGAGTGTGAAGAGGCCCGCGCGCGCTGATTGGCCGGCCAATCAGAGCGCGAGGCGCTTCCAACAAAATCGATCGCGCGGCCTAAAATCCGCATTCGGGGAGCAGCCAGCGAGAAGCTAGCAGCTGCAGCGCGTGCCTACAAGAACCAGAGATCTTCAATGCAGCAGTACTGCCGAGTGGCTCTTATTAGAGCAACTCGTGCAAGTGAAAGGCAAACTAGTGTGGCTAGTTCCTGCTGGAGCTACCGCATGGCCCGGGATCGGCAGCTTGGCGCAAGCGTCGAGCGGTCGACCTCGCAGTAGAGTGCGCATGCCGACTGCGCCCTAGCTGTGCACGTTTTGCAATACATCACACAGTAAAAGCACACATGCACAAACAAGACAAGAACACACAGAGGTGCACTAACTCAAGGGACAACTGCGTGGGTTCTCGGGCAAGGAGACCTGCCCCAACTCCACTCGAGAACCAGTCCTAGGGGCACATGTACTGGTCCAGGGAAAAGTGATGAAGGGGCTATTTACTTATATGTCCAATTATTTATTACTTTCAATGATAATAATCATGATCTAATCCACTGTATATATAACTTAGAATACATAGCAATACTGCACATACCGGTAAAGGTTAATAGCAAAAATTATAGATGAATATATATATATAACAAAAAAAATAATATAAAATAAAAATACAAGAAATAATACATTACAAAAAATCATATAAATATATTATGAACCCAAAATGACGCACCGACTTGATAGTCTGCTCCAGGTCGGGAAGAAGAGGACTGGTCTCGAGGGGGGNAAATCTGTATAGATTCTGGTACCAAGGGCCCCTCCAGCTCTAGTATACTAACAATGATTTTTCAATGTCAATACACGACCACGCGATGAAACGTACCCCGTGAGTAGCCCCGCTAGACTAGGAACTCACCCACACATAACATGCGAAAATAATTAGCACACTTGCACCCAACAGACCAACATGTCGGACAGACATCATGACACTTACATTCACTCCAGGCGGGAGGCTGGAGGGGAGCTTCACTCCCCCGCCGAACACAACAAACACGTAATTTTACTTTTAATAGGCAACACCAATAAACGGCCTTAAAATGGGCCTGGTGCCCAAGAAAACACAGCTACACGGCTCTCCGCCATCGACCCAATGATTTGAGTATGTGTCAGGTCGCATTTATTTTACAATCACCCTGTGAGTTATGGGAGTGAAAGCTCCCGGTCTCACGACACCAAGGCCATTCGGTGGCTTATGAGGGTTCGGCGGCGGCTTATGTCAATTGTTACCCACATTTTGGAGAAAAGTTTTCATAACTGTGTTAAACTACGAAGTTACAAAACAGAGTAAAATAACATGAAAATTATAAAAATACACATGCAAATTATGTGAAACAATATGGTGCAGTTGTAAAAGAACCTATTCTGACGGTAAAACTGCTTAGTAAGACAGTGAAAAATGTACAGATATTGTCTACTTACGATCACAATGATTCTGAGGTTTTACTTTTTTGTTAGTGAGAAAATACACATACACAGTGGTGAAACTACAATTGCAATGTCTGTGTAAATTTACTTGCCGTGGAGAGAAAATATCCGAATGTAGCAATTTGTTATCTGCTACATAATAATAGTAGTTAGACACCATTCTATGTAAAGTTAGTTGTGCAAAGTATATATTAATTTACTAATTTGTAGGATAACTTGACTTGGACCTAGAGTAAAAAAACATTGACATATGTAGGTGTCAAATTACACCGATGTCAGTGAATATACTGGTGCCACATACATTTAGTGTAAAATTACACAATAATTTTTTACAGTTTACATAGATATATCAGGTGAGCGTTTCAGCTTCTCACATTTTTTTAAAGGTGAACGTTCGAAACGTCTTGGCGTTGTTTTTACAACGGGAAAAGGAATAATGTTTAACTATTCTGCTATTCTGTTAACAACCTAAACCAAAAATATTTTTTTTATGACGTTCGAAGTGTTGACGAAAGTTCAAGGCATTCATTTATTTCTAAAGAGCAAAATAATCGTGAGCATCAATCAAAATTCACAAACCAATATTATTTTTTTGAAATTAATGTGTTCGCGTTTATAGTGCTGATTACGGTAATTATTACGCTTTGCTGTGTGTGCAATGAGTTTGCAGTGAACACACGGGCTAGCTGATGTAAACATCAGCTGAGATTCACATAGCAGTGTTTATTTTGATAAGTACTTGGAAAGATACGCAACCCATTGGCTCAAAGTAGACAATTAGTAGGGTTAAAGAATGCTCACTTCACAGTGAACCGCTTTTAGTTATGCGCCCTATGCCATTATTGGTTGCTCTCCCTTCCCAGGATCTAAAATTATTCTCTCCGAAGTGTTCCCCCGGCTCTCTCTCATATAAAGGTATTCTCACACTTTTGGTGCATATTCTGTAAAACCAACCGTTCACTAATCTTAAAACTCTTGATATTATTTTAATGGAAAAAGAAAATCATGTGGGAACACTTCGTTCGTTCTGTTTGCCATATAAAATCTGTTATTAACACCGTCACCCAAATCATTCAGAATTTCTACTGGTTTCCATCAAAGCCTACTGTGTTCCAGTCATAAGTTCAACTTTTGCACTTACCATCTATTCTTTACCCGCTTATATTTTCTACTATCGTCATCACATATCTTCTGATTTTCCAGTGCTGTGGTGATAAAATATCACTTACTTGAACAGCTGTTCTATCTACTCTTTTAGAAACACGCTTCATTTCTTCCACATCAGGAACTAATTTATTTTTCTTACAATTATTTGCGATGCATCTCTTGTTTATATCATTTGATATATTTTTATGCTTTCGCTGTGTCGTACATTCCTTTAATTTCTTCCCCTTAATTTCAATTATTTACAAGCATTGTTTTCTCATAGATTTTTTTTTAAAGTCATCCTTTCGAAATTTCCAAATTTTTATGATGCAAGTTTGATTCGTTGTTTGCTCTTGTTTTGATAACTGTCACTCTTATTTTAAACCATTCAGATCCAGTGTACACAATATTGTGTATATCACACACGAGGGCTAATGTTTTCCGGTATCGTACACTGCAAGGCCCAATGCCTTCCCCATGTGGATAGCTGATTCTTAAACCACGCTACTCTTCAGGTTGTAAATTGTTCATGTTACTGTAGCTGAACATGAAGCCTATACTGCTTATTGGTTGTAACAAAGGAACAACTGTTGTGAAGCGCGTACCACGTAATCTCTTATTTGCAATACCTGAAAGTATGACTTAATTAAAGTGGGACTGCAAGAGTTAATTTACATGTTGTTTTCGTAAAGTGCGCTAGCCAAACTTCCAGAATGTCCCCCTTCATTACTTGTTATGTTTGTGAGACTATTTAATTGTCGTAAGACTGATGACATGACCTTTATAGCTTAGTTAACCCGTCTTATACCGTTTAACACATAGTTGGTGCATCCATCACGGAAGGTAATTTCTAGTTTCGGTTCTGACTTGCATTGACAAAGATCCCTTCTATCAAAATCAGTATACACCAACCCATTTGCGTGTTAAAATGAAACTAATTCGTTAAAGACAAACTTTCAGGAAAGTTCTTTAAACGCTTATCTTGTACGTTTGTAGGTGGGATGGTTTTGAAACAACGTCAGTGTTTAAGTTACACATGACAGAAATATATGAAATGAGTGTAAGAATACATCCTACGCAGGATATTCAGACTATAGAGATTAAATAGGTTAGAGCTCACGTGAGAGCTGCGTAGCAACCACTCTCCGTGTTTGAACACTGGACCGTTCCTCTGCCAATAGAACTATCAAAAACCACACGGATAAGACTTGCAGTTAGAGCACTCTTAATGTAGGTAAGAGTTTTGAGATGTTCGTACAAGTTCCCTTAACTCAGTTTTATGTAACTAGAACGTATTCAAGCCAGTCAAGGTATTTGATTAATTTAAAGGTGTGTGTCTGTTTGGAAATTATAAAATAAGCAAACACGTTCATCAGTGTTGGCCATACGACCTTGATAGTTGCACTGAAGATGGTCAAATCATTGTTGGGTAAATGAGCAGAAGACGATAATCGGTATATCTCATATTTGGTCGGTGAGGTAGACCGATCATCGTCTTATGTTCATGTACCGGATATACCTTACACCAAAACAACCCTCAAAGTCACATGGTCAAAATAGATGGACGTGTTTGTTTATACCCTAATTTTAAAAAGACGAACCCTTTCATATGAATGAAATACTATTACCAATTCGAATTTAATCAAATTACATAAAAAATAGGCTAGAATAAGTATACTAACATATTAAAGAACTTGTATACGCAATTAGTGTTGTAATAACCTCTAATACTATCCACGTCGGTCATGGTGTAGTATATTCACGGTTTCTTCACACTTTTTGAATCAAACATAGTAAAATTTAACTTTTACTTACATTTTGTCTATAAAATGTTTTACTTCATTAATAATTAACACGAATAAAAAAATAAAGAAAACATGTATGTTGGTAATTCCTAATAATAAATATTTTTTGTGCTAAATTGAATTACATTATGTGCGTACGAATGTGGTGCGTTGTCCCTTAAGTGTAATTTTGTAGACTCAGTTAAGCTTTGCTTGCATGAGGCGGAGGAATTTCCTAGAAGTAGAACTTTAGCAGGGCTTCATAACAAGTAGGAAGTAACAGTGAATGGACTATAGCCGCAATGGCAGAAAGCAGTCCAATGCTGGAACACGCAGAGTGGCTACTGTGCATGTAGCGCACGCACGTGTGTGAGGGCAGGACACCGGCGGCGGACGCAGGGCGGACACGGCTACTGCACCGGGCGTGATGTTCCCGAGGCCGGCGACACGGCCAGGGTTTATTCTACTCAGGTTAACTTAAGGGAGAGTTTTGCATAGGAAACATTTCCGACGCCAGGTGCGCAGTGTTCCAAATAGGTCACTTATAATTAAAAGTTTAAGCTACGTGAATAATTAAAGAGAAAGGTTTTACTTATTTTCGTAGTTATTTTTTATTTTATTTATGATTATTGCGATAATTTTTTTTTTTAACGAGAAAATACAGCAGACATTCGACACTAGCGATTACCTAGTGGTGAAAATGGTTGGTTGGCAAACTTTGAACGTTGATATTGGCAGCCTGAGCAGAAGTGACCTTGACGCGGCGGCGCCGGCGACTACGTCGATAAGGCGAAGGAGTTGCGCGGGCACCAGGAACGCGCGCAGCTACGGGGAAGCTCCCCTTCCTTCCTGCAGTCTTCCCTGGCGGGCGGTCTGTCCTCCGCGGGGCGCGATTGGGCATTCCGGCGTCGTGGCGGCGCGGCGACCGCTGCGGCATACGTGATTGGCCGCGCCAGGGGGAAGGAGGAAAGGACAGCTGGACTCATTTCCTGTAACACAGAGACCCGGCAGCCACGGCCGGCCGGCGGGAAACCCACGCTGCCTCATCGGCCCGTGCCAAGCCGCGGCGTCCTGCCACGAGTGGCACGCACCTACGGCGGAAAAAAAAAAACTTTGCGTATGTTTTGAAAATGTTACGGAATTCACGGAACTTCTCCGCAAATTTGCTATTAGGTTTTTTGTATGTATATATTTAGTTTATAAAGCAAGATTACTAAAAAAAAGTTCCAATTTTTGTTATGCGGGTGTATAAATAAGATACTTTGAAAGATTAACAAATTTTACAATTTTTTTCCTTGGAGCGGGATTTGAACGCGAGTCAAAAAGTTGGGCATTTCCTTATCTTAGCAATCTGCCAGCACATCTCAGGAAAATGTATGGGGTATTTAAATAATGCTATTAGAACAGTGGTGTTGCTGTGTTTCAGGTGGCTCGCGCGACTTTTTGATGCGCAAAAGACCACGATTAAATAACACGAATATTCAGACTGCCGCAGGAAGGATTATTATCTGCTTGCAGAGACCAAGAACACGACGAGTATCCTCGATATCGCTCGCTCCTGAAACCCGCAGCTGTTGGGAATACGGAGAACTTCCGTATATCGTATGTACGGAGCTCAGTTCCGTTTCCTGGGTTAGAGAAGTTCGCATCCTACATAGAGCACGAGGAGTGTGATTTGTATCCGGATAACCAGGCACTTATTTGGGTTCTGAACTTCCTCCAACAGCAAGCTAGGTCGATGGGCTCGACATTACTCATGTTTCTGTTTTAAAGTGCATCATGTTCACGGTTGTGAAAACCATGTGTCAGACGCCCTTTCTAGGATATACGATCCCGTGGACTTCGAAGCGGAAAACGTTCTTGACACCGAGGCTTCTTTGAACCTTATACAGGACTACCCGGAATTTTTTGTAAAGTTGCGCCAGTCCCAGACTAGTAACCCCTTCTGCAACCATGTTCAAGTGGATTTGAGTGGTGGAGCGGTGCTTCCATGTGTAGAGGAAAGTGATATTTTGTATTTCACCGGGAAGAATGGACATGTGCGCAAGATTGTAGTTCCGGAATTTTTAAGTCTTGTGGTCCTTTACTACTTTCATGATTCGGTGTTTGATGGTCACTTGGGTGTCAGCAAGACATTAAATATGATTGTGGTTCAATTCGCTTGGCATATGTTGAAGAACGACGTTTCGGATTTTTTGCGATAATGTGATATGAGTCAGAAATGCAAACAGGCACGACACAACAACATTGGGCAGGCAGTAACGCAGATACCTCAGGCTCCCTGGAGCGTCGTACACCTTGACATTTTTGGACCCTCGGTAAGATCTAAAAAGCGCAGTGTGTGTGTATTCTGATCTTATTCGACACTTTCACAAATTTTGTTATTCTTTTGCCACATCGTAACACGAAGGCTTCTTCAATAGTTAACATGCTTACTGATAAGGTTTGGAAAGTTTTCAGTGCTCCAGTTGAAATTGTTACTGGCAATGCCAAGTACTTTACCTCTAATATTTTCAAGAATATGTGTTTTCGTTGGGCGATTGAACATTTCACACCTAGCCACTAACATCCGAAGGGAAACCAGGTAGAGAGGTTTAACAACAATTTGAATGCTTGTTTAAACAATTTTTACAATCAGGACCATACTAAGTGGGATAAGGACCTAGATACCATTAATATAGACTTTAATAGTGCACTCTATTTTTTCACAGGAGTTCAACCTTCTCTCCCTTTTCTTGGTCGTCATCTCAGTCATCCTTTACTCAACATTTAGAACATACCCCCCTTACCCTCACCACTTGGTGATGCTGACCATAATCGTCTGCTGTAGGAGGTCCATCGTTGTCTCGACGCAGCAAAGCTGCAGGGAGTTACCAAAATGGACCAGGGTAGGTTAGCGGTTAATTTCAAGGTAAGGGAACTGGTCCTTTGCAAGAATTTCACGTAAGCAGATTTGGGAAAAGACATAATGGGAGAAATGATACCACAATGTTGTAGCCCATTTAAGGTTCATCAGTGTTTAGGGCCAAATACCGTTAGTTTAGTTTCGCCCAGCTCAAATCGCTCTTTTCTGAAGACTCGTGTCTTGCAGTTGAAGGCTTATGTGCTGCGTAATTGATCTTTCATTGTCTTTAGTGTATGCATACCTACGGCTAAGCTGTTATTTCA
This sequence comes from Clitarchus hookeri, assembly GCA_002778355.1. Taxonomy (NCBI): domain Eukaryota; kingdom Metazoa; phylum Arthropoda; class Insecta; order Phasmatodea; family Phasmatidae; genus Clitarchus; species Clitarchus hookeri. The sequence goes on along the minus strand of NQII01000205.1, from coordinate 144,948 downwards.
TATGCATTTTTTAAGCTCACACATGTATCCTTACCCTTGTTCCCATGTTATTTATGTCATTGTTTTCCCTTTTCTAATCCTTTATTATTGTTTGTTCTCTTGTTCTCTCCTTTCGACCGAGATGTGCCGAGTCCACCCTGCCACATCGACTTCAACGGTTTGGAAAGCTGTACTAGTCAGCAGTCTGACGAGACTGAGCTTCTGTTGGTTACATATAACACAACCCCCCTGGCGCCTGCTTGTTACTGCTCCTCTGTGCCCGAGAAGAGACCGGCTCTGTTGGCGCTAAATGCCCTCTGGCTCTTGGCTGCCCGCCGTCTCCGGAGACAGCATTGAAGATGGAGCTGATCACTCCTCGTATCGAAGATATGGAATATGGACTTGGCGTAAATGTTTCTGTGTTATCTATCTATCTATAAACTGATTATCTTCTAACTACGCTATTGTTTCTGCTCAACTATCTCTACGAGTTTTTACTTACTGCTTCTTCTGTGAACTGTGCGTTGTGTACCGACAAACTTTCGACTTTGGAAGATTAGTCCCCAGGGCACAGGTTCTGGGGTGGGGTATGCGACTCTACTGCTGTCGCGTTAATGTTTTTACCGCCATCTACTTCCACGCAGTGGGGTACTCTTTGCTCGGTTTGGATCCTCTCTCTTTCATTACCTTTCTCCTTTCTTACTTCCCCCTTCGTGCGACAGAATTGTTGATTGTTCAGGATAGTTTACTTGAGTCCTTGCATGTCCGGGGTTATGGCTATTCTTCTCTACTTTACGCCGGTCCGAAGTCTGCAACGTTTCGCAGCAACTTACATTGCAAGATCTTTGCTTATACCTGACGACAGGTTAATAGGCATCACACCAACCACAACCGGGAGCTACTCATTTGGCACAGTCTTATATGCACTTGCCACGGTCAACAGCACCGCTCTTTGAGCACTAATTAGTTTCCTTTTATGCCACGAAATTTCAGCTCTGTGGTACCACATTACAGCGTCGTAGGAAATAATGGCCTCAAACACCGCCCTATATATAGTACGCAACGTACTATAACTAAGGCCCCAATTGGTGTTGCCAATTCGTCTGAGTTTCTGGAATACTACCACTGCCTTTCGTGACACGTATTCTATGTGTTTCAGAAAACTCATTTTATCGTCCATGATGACTCCGAGATACTTAAATTCCTGCACATATCTCACCGGGCTACCGCCAAAGTACACTGTCGGGTAACTCTTAAGTTTTCCTTTAACCAACATGGTCTTGGTTTTTTCAATGGAAAAACATAGTTTTGCGGTTTTAGATCACTGGCCAGCAACATGTCGGAACGCCGTTCGCCAATCATCGCCTGGTAACCAACCTGCCAACCTGCAGCTCAGTCAGTAGGGAACCTCTCGTAGCCCGCAGTAGCCAATCAGACACAAAGCCCGTTTTCAGAGAGTCGCACGCACAGCCAGTCAGAGAATGGGTACTCCCAAAACAAAGGAACAGCCATGCCATTTCGTCTCTGTACATTTATGTACTCTGTGGCGCTGCCTTGCAACACAGAGTAGATAAGTTCACAGGTGCGAAATACCTTGGCTATTCCTCTGATATGTGTGTACTCATTCTTTGACTGGCTGTGCCAGGTTCTGGCACGACGGTTGTGTCTGACTGGCTACTGAGTGCTCTGGAAGGTCTCCTATTGGTTGGTATGTCGGCTGGCAAGTAAATTATCAGGCGTTGACTGCCGAACCGCTCTCCGACATGTTGCTGGCCAATGACGCCATTTTCCTGGCGTGTGCGCCGGTAGTTCACGGCGGGAGCGGCCGTTGCCACTCTGTACTCTTGAGTACTGTGTGCTGCCTGGCAGGACTCGTGGAAACGTTATTTGGCAACCCCGCCGCGTGCTACGGCGGCCAAGCACACTCGTGCCCTCCCTGCATTCCAAACACGGCCGTGCCGCCGTTAATTGTCGCCGGCGTGAATTCCCCGCTGGAACTTGGGCAGCTCCCAGTCCCAGAACTAGCGTCGTGCGCAGAACTAGCGTCGTGCACACGTGTTCTAGGTACCGTGCCGCAGCTTTCCCGCCACCACACGTACCAACCCGAAAAACTAAAGCTGCTTCCACATTGCAGCGATGCGATGCGTGACATCGCGATGGGCTGCGACTAGCCATACTTACTGTTTCCCAAATGAGCGATTATCTGTCTGCGACAGACGCCGTCTGAGATGGCGAGTGAGTGAAGGGATTTGGGCAGCTCGCAACAGCGAGGTCTTAAGAGCCGATAAGGGCAATAGAGGTGAGTATGGAGCAGCGACGAAATGAAACGGCAAGGAAACGGGGGAGGCATCGTCCGGCACGATTCCCTTATACGAAAATCCGGGAGTGACCCGGCCGGGGATTGAACCCGGTTGGCATTGGTGGTAGGTGGGCAGGCTAACCGCTCAACTACCGCGGCCCCTTAGAACTAATAGTAAACACTCTGCACACACTGGTAGTTTCACTCCTTGTGGTCGGGCATAACAGGAGAATGAGTTTTGTCTGAAGTGGCAGCCAAAGAACAAGTGGTATCTGTTGGGGTGTATAGAGGCGAGATTGTAGGTCCTCTAAGAATAACCAAGCTCTCCAGCTAGAAACTACTACCAAGTATTAAAAGACGTAAACATTTTTGAAATTAAACTGAACAACGTTGAAACTTACACGAAGTTCAAAAAACCTACGTCATACGGTTAGGTATGTAGGAAAGCTAACTACATCGAGACCACCTGATCAAAAATATAATTTCTACTGCCGTAAAATTAGGCCTCCTGAATTTGACTGAGTTGCACCCGCATCCGCACTTTTTAAAGATACGTAAGGAGAAATATTACTTCCCCAGCATTTCTTGTACGGTTCTCGCAAAAAGTAATATTACGTTAGCAACAGTTGGAGAGGAAATTACTTACATGAATAGCATTGACAATTTATTATTCTGCATAAGAAAGGACTTAAGTCTAGGATATTTCCAACTCGACATTATAACGACAGAGAGCCGGCCAGTAATGACAATTTGGAGTTAACGATGAATGGACTATACATTGAATGCACACAAATGTAATGCGTTGTTTCTTTAGCGTAATTTTCTAGACGTGGTTAAGGTTTGTTTGCGTGAGGCGGAGGAATACCCTGCAAGTGTAAATTTATCAGGGCTATCGAAAAGTTGGAAGTAACCGTGTATGGACTTTAATGACTGGGCTTTTAGCTCGCAAAAAAAGTTACCAGGCGCTGATTGGCTAACAGAGTTCCGACATGTTGCTAGCCAGTGATATCAATTTTGCTGGCGAGAGTGGCTTGAATTCGCGGAATAAGGAGCTGTTTCACATCTGTATTCTGAACCATCTGTAATGGAAGTTGATCGTGAACCATCAATGGTCTGCTTCCTTGACACTTAAACGTGAGACATTAGCTATCTCAGTCTCATGGGATAGACAAACCTTAAAAGATGTATTTAACAAAAAAAAAAAAATGCAATGAACTTAAGTGTCGGTGTCCCAGAAACGTGGGACCACCCCCGCCAGGTAACGGATACAACAATTTACCTTTTGTAATGCACAAGACTTTGTGTATGCACGTCTGTATACACAATACTGTATACACATACAAAATGCATGTATGCATGTACCGTAAATATACATGTTTGCATATATGACATAAAAAAATTAATTTCTTGCCAGTGTAATTTTACATCCTTTATGCACTGTTTTGGGTTGGCAGCTTCGATTTGTTTTCTATGTAGATATTGCTATTTTAGGAATAGAATACAAATCATGATTCCGGCACAAGGGTTGAGTTAAGAGATTTGGGCAGCTCTTCAAAACCAAGTCTTGAAAGCCAATGAAGGCGAAATGAGGTTAGAATCGAGCACCGCTGGAATGCAAGGGTAGGGTAAACAGGAGATCCCCGATAAAACCCACCGACAAGCGGCATCGTCTGGCAGGATTCTAACTTGCGGAAATCCGGGAGTGGCCCAGCCGGGATTCAGGCACAAAGGGATGGAGGATAGGAGCCGAGCCGTCGGCTGGTCGCCATCTTCAAATTCTCTTTGTCCCTTAAATTTGCTCTTTTTCCTTCAGAACTTACCGTTTTCGCTTCGAAATCAAAAATTTTCCCCTTAAAATTTCACGATTTTACATAAAAATGTATTTCTTTTCCTTTAAAATATACCTTTCTTCCCTTAAAACGGCATCGATGACCTATGGTTATTGCTGGTCTGGTTATACGGCTGCTATGATTTGTTGTTATGAACTATTGATATGACATTTTCTGTATGCTGGTATGACTTGTTGATATGACTATTTGATACGACTATTTTTTGGATTGCTGGTTCTCTTCTAATGACATAGACTGTGGCTAACGACTGATATTATAATCGTTTCATGTAGTCGAGGTTTCATGTGATAGAATACTTTATCCGTACATTTTGCAGGGATAGCTGCTTGGTTTGTTTCTTGACAGAGGTTATGTTATGGGCAGTGGATATTGTGTGATGGGTTAAATATCTTGTCGTATGGTGTGATAATATAGTATTAAATATGGTCGGTTTGTGGGAATGCGGGTAGGCATATTTAAGTAAAATAATTTTTATATGAGCGAAGGGCATCTGTAGAGTAAAAAAAAATATTGTCTTAAGCTGCAGAAACTTAATATATCATTTTAAATTGGCAGTGTTATTCGCATCGTATAAGAGTACTGAAATTTTGTATACGTGAGAGACTACACATAACTTTGCCGCTGTCAGTTTACTTGGAGTGATATTTTAAATATACGTAATAAAATTAGCAGCAGTGATTCTATGTTAATGCAATCACGTCCTCGTGCACAGCAATTAGCTCTGCACGCTTCACAGTTCACACCGAATGCATCAAACACTACAAATAGCACCACACACCCCACAAATCACACTGCATGCAACAAACATACCACAATTAGCACCACATGCATCACAATTAGCAACATGCGAACCACCATCAGAACAACATGCCCCTACATTAGCAACACGTGCATTACCATCAGCACCATATGCAAAACAATTAATACTACTTGCTCCACATTCTGCACCATACACCACAAGGAACACCACATGCACCACATGTTCCACAATCAGCACCACATGCACCACATGTTTCACAATCAGCACGACACGCACCACAATAAGAAACATATATTTCACGATTAGCACCACATGCACCACAATTATCACCACATGCAGCAAAATCAGCACCACATGCACCACAATAAACTCCACATACACCACAATAAGCACTACAATACAATTAGCACCACATACACCACATGTACCACAATTAGCATCATATGCACCACAATTAGCACCAAATGCAGTGCAGCCAGCACCACGTGCACCACAATCTGCACCACATGCACTACAATTAGCATTACATGCACCACAATTAGCACAATATGCACCACAATTAATACCATATGCAGTACAATCAGCACCACAATAAACTCCACATTTACTAAAATTAGCACCTCACATGCCACAATTTGCACCACATGCACCAAAATTAGCACCACATGCACCACAATTAGTACCATATGTACCACAATTAGCACCACATGCAGCACAATCAGCACCAAATGCACCACATTAAAATGCACATGCACCAAAATTAGCACTGCACACAATTAGCACTACATACAAAACAATTAGAATCATACGCACCACAATTATGATTACATGCACTACAATTAGCTCCACACACAGCACAATAAGCACCACATGCACCTCAATCAGCACCAGATGCACCACATATAGCATTACATGCACCACAATTAGCACCATATTTACCACAATAAGCACCACATGCAGCAGAATCAACACCACATGCACAACAATAAACTCCACATTTACCACAATAAGCATCACAAGAACCACAAATAGCACCACATGCACAACAATTAGCATTACATGCACCACAATTAGCACCACATACACCGCAATCAGCACCACACAGCGTAGTTAGCACTGCACACAGCAATTAGAACCGCACACATCGCAGTTAGCACCACATGCACCACAGTTAGCACTGCATGCACAGCAATAAGCACCGCACGCACCAAAATTAACACAGCATGTACCGCTTTTAGCACTGCATGCACTGTGAAAATGTGGGTTGTAGAAGAATTTTAGTGGTCAATGGGCGATGCAAGTTATTGGTGTGGGTGGAGGGATCATTTGATATTTAAAGCTGATGATTATTTGGTAAAGATGGTTGGCAGAGTGATCGACTATATAGCCAATAAAAAAAATAGTGTTAGGGGTGTAGTGAATGCAAAAGTGTGACGTAGGCTTGCTGACTAAACACCCAATAAAATCTGGTTAGTGTCGGTAGCCTGTTGACCGTCATACCAGATGGCTGTGCTCTGCCCTGTTCATGAGAATTGAACTATCAGGGTAACACACATCCAACTTTGTTTTTCGCATTAGGTGTGTAATTTTTTCCTCAGAAAGATTTGCAATTTTTTTTAGATTGTTTGCGATTTCATATATTTTTCAGGTGAAGATCATTGGGGTTAATATGAAAGTCGACAGCAACACACATCGTGGTCGGAGTCATCAATGTAATTTTATCCTATATTTTTAGGATTGTTTTTCGAATTTTTGCGATTTTTCTTAATTTTTATGATTGGTTTGGTAAAAAGGGGGGGGGGNGGGAGGGTAGGGTAATGTTATATGTACCTAAATTTTTAGATTTTTATTTTTTTAAAACTGGTTTTACAATATTTAGAATTCTTTTTAAATTATTTGTATTAAAGGTCATTCAAGGTCACGGGAATGGGCAAGGGCCAAGGTCACTGATGTGAAGTAAAGGTCAAGGTCACTTGGATCCAATATGGTGGGTGGGTGGCGTCACAACATGGCGGTCGACCGGTTCCTGGCGCTATGATCCACTGTGTATTGATTTGACATAGCTTTCGGCTATAAAACATATGTAACCACTACTGTTCTACCCTCGAAAACGATCCCCCCAAATTGGATGGAAAGGTTCTTGAGGGAATCGTTTTGGCATACGGGAAGGGGGCGATGGGTGTTTTTGAGGGTAAAAAGGTAAATTTTAAAGAATGTAAAGGAAAATTGTAAGGGAAACACAGACATTTGAAGGGAAAAATGGTTGTTTTCGAGGGAAAAACGGTAAATTCTGTGGAAGGAACGGTAAAATTCAAGGGCAATAAAGAAAATATTAAAGGGAAAAAGGAAAATTTTAAGATGGCGGCTGGCCGGTGCCTCTGCTCATATTCCCCATCTCCATTTGCACACTCATCATTTATATTATACAGTTAGGCATGCTTGTAAAGTTTCAGCTAGATATGTGATCTGCAATTTGACTGTAAGTAGTCCTACTATATGGCATATTGCAATACAAATTAATTAGTATGTTGCTCCTTCAGTTATGCTACATTTATCAACTGCCATCCTCCACGGAAGTGTTCGTTACAGTGACAGTGCAAGAGATTCCGCGTTCGAATTACAGATAAGTCTTGGATGTAGGTGATATGTGGGGTATAAGTTAGGGAATTTAATGTGTAATCCACTCCCCAACGAACCGTCCGAGATTTGACGCGGACATGAATAAGCAACAAGAAAGTCTGTGCTGCTGTAATTCTGTTACTTTAAAGCAGCCGTTAAGAAACAATGATGCTCTAGGAAGGAGGGGTGGTACCTACTAGTAAGTACCCCTCCCTCCCCCCCCCTTACGTTTCAGAATCCGGCTATAACCTTGGCAGGCGCATCAATTTCGATTCACATTTACGCCAGTCACACCTAACAGACAGAGCGGACAGAACCTATCTGCAGGGACAGAAACATTTCACGTTTTAAAAGACCTGTACGCTATAGACTCCACAATCCTATCCGTGACTTTCGAGCCTCAGCTTTCTGTTCATTGGCTGCTGCTCCAGTGTCGCCAGTTTTACCTCACAACAGGTGGCAAGGGATTCAAAACTTATTCCTTTGCAGCTCTGTTATTGGCTCAGATTTCACCTGGGCGTGTCTAATAAACAGTGATAAAATTGCAAACATAACAGGTATACATATGTGTTTGAAGTCTAGCTTGTCCTAAAATGGATTCCCGAAATATTCCTCTCTCTACCTATAGGAATTCATAAGGAAGCAGATTTTCTGCACTACAATTTTGGCGTTTGGTTGGGGGCTATGCATACAGCTACGCTGGTTTGTTCACAATTTTTAATGCCAAGTTTCTCATGTAAATACTAGGCAACAAACTAAACGCTGCCGTTGTTTTTACTATAGTATTTTAGTAATTTAAGCGTAGTTTGTCTTTACCGAATAAATTTAAAAATTCTGTTATTTGGTTTTGTATTTAGAAATTTAGTTTAGTTTAGCTTTTCCTGTTCGTTCTTAGGGGTCACAATGGTGCAGTGGTCATACTATTCGCCTCCTACCGAGGCGAACCAGGTTCGATTCTCGGCGGGGTCACTCCCGGATTTTCGCATGTGAGAATCGTGCCGGACGATGCCGCTGGACTGCGGGTTTTCTTGTGGATCTCCCGTTTGTCTTCCGCCCTTTAATTCTGGCACTACTCCAAACTTACATTGATTTTAAATAGCCTATATTAATTTAACCGTCGTAAACTATTACGTTAATAAACGTTCATATCCAATAAATTACTGGTATAAAACAAGTGAAACTGTGGACGTCTGGGCAATTTAGGCCGAGTCTGTTCTTTCCGCGAGCAGAAATTACGGCGTGAGCTCAGTATTATGGCGTGGCTCATGCGGAAATGGAAGACAGTTCTGATTGGCTGTTGCAGGATTCTGCTGTGTGTATCTTNGTTGTTTCTGTGGATCTGCTTACCGCTAAGCTGCGTTCAGCAGAACTCGTGACGCAAAGGCTTGTGCCTCGCTGCAAATCAGTGCAGTCGCCCAGCCCTCCATATACAGGGAAAACAACATGTAGGCATATTAAGTCATCTGAGTTGTATCTGTTATGGAAAAAGATACACTTTAAAAGTAAACATAAGCACAGAGTAATCAAGTACACATATGCTTATTCCGCCAACTCCAGCCGTACACGCCAGCAAAATGGCGTCACTGACCAACAACGTGCTGGAACGTCGTTCGCCAATTAGCGCATGGTAACCTTATTGCTATCCGACAGCCCAGCCAATAGGGGACCTTTCGCAGCACGCAGTACACTATGAGAAACTATCCGCAAATTTACCATATCAGTGTGTGTTCTTATAGCGTGAGAGAAAATTGTAAGGTTTTGTCCCATACATTCACGGTAGCGTTCCTACATTTGCTCAAGAAACAGTCCAATGTATAGGGAACTCTCCAACTTTGTCAGTATCGACGCTCAACATTCCTATATATGCAGCGTGAAATGTGTTATAATTTCCATGCTACGTGAAGGTTGAAAAACTCCTTTACAGTTTAATTTATTTACAGCGTAGCCAGTCAGACACAACCCCCTTTCCCGGAGCCTCGGCAGCCAATCAGACTAAGTAGGCGTACGCTTACATCAAATAACTCTGTTACATTAATTACCAACTTTTATGTACTGCCGAAAATACTGCTTCAGTTCTGCTTATCATTAGGTAGGCTACATGATTTCACAGTGCAGAGACGTGTTTGTTTCGGATCTCTCAATAGGCGCATTCTGTGTTCAGGTCTTTTTTTTTTAACGTTAAACTACGTTTAGATGAGTGACATCGTCCTCGTCTCGTTCCATATAGTCTAGTATCCCATAAACTATATCGTATCGTCGTCCATTTTGACAAACTCGACATGAATGCCGTAGTCAGCACACTTGTTCTAGGTAACCAACGAAGCGTCAGTCGGAGTGTTGCGTTCTGCTGAGATGACTTGTGACGTTGTTGAGACCGTTTCCTTGAAAATTGCGCCTTTACATTCTCTTGCTAAAAAACTGGGTGATAAATTAAAATCCTTACAGTAACATTGCAGGATTTAAGTTGGTTTTAAAGGCAGAGGGTAAAATGGGACTCATCAGAACCTCTCCCATTTACTATTGCAGGTTTGCAGATCCCCCTGCTCTCTCTTTATAACGACGTAGAAGTAAACACGTACACTGAGCGCTGTAGTAAAGTACAGCCAAGTGTCGAACTTGCGTCACTAGACTCTTTTTACATCTATGATTCATCAACAATTGGTCAGCGTAATCTCCTTCCCGTCCCATGTACCATCCCACGACTGTGTGCACCATAATCCTTTCAGTCCCAGCATATGTACGCAATGGTGCACATTGCGCAAATTACGGTTATTTTTGGCGAGTACTATATAATATTAGGCTCAATTCCCAATGATTTTTCTCGTGGGAAACTGATGTGTGATCGTTTTACTGTCCTATCTTATTATTACTTATTATTTTAATATCCGAACACTTAGCTCACAGCTGTCTTGATGAAGCATGTGCTATGTCAGTTTAAGGTGCAGCAGACATCATCAAATTCCATTTTTGCAACACCTGAATCCGTAAATTCAATTGGATCTGAAAGGGTTAGAAAACGAGGCGTGGCTTTCATATACAACTATCGAAGCACAGGTAATGGTAATTAATACGGACTTATTAAGGGCCCTCCTAAGTTGTCATATGGTCTCCTCGTTGTGAGCAGTTGTATCTATTACCTATAATTCAAACAAATATGGAATATTTCAATGTAAATCCTCTTTCCAGGACAGAAATAAAAGGAGACTTTTGTTACAAATTTACGAATTTGGCCATTGAGACGTGGTAGTTGAAAATTATCAAAGTCAGCAAACATTGCTGTAAACAGTTCTCTGTTTAGGCAATATATTCTTCTGTAAAAAGGTGTCTTCAACTATAGCGATAATGCCGTATTTTTCTTAACAGATTGATGTATTAGAACCATAAATTTACAGCTTGAAATTCTGAGGAAACGGAACACATATCGTGAAAATTGTTTATGCAGTTTTCTAATGTCATCGGAATACTTCCTTACGGCCGGGGCCACGGTGGTGTAGTGGTCAGACTACTCGCATCCCACCTTGGCGAATCGCACTCGATTCCCGGCGGGGTTACTCCAGGATTTTCGCAAGTGGAAATTTTGCCGGACGATGCAGCTGATCTGCGGGTTTTCTCGGAGACCTCACGTTTCCCCCGCTCTTACATTCTGGAGCTGCTCCATACTTACCTCACTTCAACCTCATCGGCTCTCGCGTCTTCGATGTTAAGAGCCGCAGAAAAAATTTCTCCACTCCACTGTGCCTACGTCGTGTTCCGTTCTGTTCCAGTAAGAGAAAATCCACGCAATAATGTTTCGTTATACAACATGTTCTTCATTTCACTGGGAAACGGTGCAACGACCTTGCACTTGTTTCACCACGTTCTTTGAAAAAAAGGATTAAGACTGAACAGTACAATGTATCCTCTTTTTAAATACCATAATATTGAAGTACGCGATGCTCCTCGCGTAACCGCAGTGCAAGCTACACAAAATACACACGCCCAAAATGATTAAGTACGGATTCGAAGAGCTTTCAACTTCCTAACACAAGGTACGACACCACTCTTCCAACAATTCGTGCTACCGTGACGTCAGCGCATAAAGTATTATTGCTGTAGACGTCGTGCAATTGACGCGACTGGTGCGCCTGCAGCAAAGGATTGCAACAACTTTCTCGCGTCGAATTGCTCGTTGTGGAGGTAACGGGATCCGGCTTTAGTAAACACCACGCAGAATTCCTTTTAGCATTCTCGGGCATGCAGTGCACATTTTGCCCGAATTATAGAGCTCATGAGTACAAGCTTTGGGAATGTGTTACCCTCGTTATTTTACTTCTCCAATAGATGCAAATGCTGGTTCAGTTACAGGGAAAGAATTTGGGATGTTCGTATTAGGAAATTTTACCTCTGATCAGCCTCCGTGCAATATGTTTCATTATTATTATTACCATTACATTCCCACGAAATAATTCGAGAATCATTGACGACATGACCCAGTACGTGAAATGTGAGCACACGCTAAATTTGGTTCGTAATCCATGATGATTCTGATATCCCTATGTTTTGCAAAATCTTCTTGAATGATCACGCGACATGTGAAAGACCAAAACAACAAAAGAAAATAATTACAAATTCTACACTGACGAAAGTGCAGTTAGCTGTAGCTGATAGTTTGCCGGAAGACAGGCACGATTCCCTCGTCACTCAGACCACGAAGTGTCGACTTCCGGCCAACCGTAGCGACTGCATGCCTCTGAGAATTGAAGTGTCTCCGCGCCGTGACAATAGTTAACTGTACTGCACCGGCGCGGCGTGAGTCATGGGTTTCTTCAACGCGTCGCACTGGACAATGGGAAGAGTGGATAACAGACTCCACCTGAGGAGCAGTGCACGCTGTGGACCAAACTACCTTGCATTTCGCAGTTAAAGGGTTTTTATTTCAGATCATATCCAATGTTATTGATAATAGTTGTGTAAAATTGTAGAATAGAATAATATTTTAGTTATTTGATAGTTACTGCAACCAGTATATCAAATCCTGCTTCTCCATCTTCGTTGGAGTAGGTGTTGGGTTGCAATTGTTAATTTCTACAATTTTTGTAAATTACTCCTTATGTGATAATCACATAAAAGAGCCGTGTCTGAGCCAAATATTTAAACGTCCTTTCTATTGTTATATTTTTTCTTTTGAAATTATTTGCAAATCGGAGAAGAAGCCACAAACCGAATCTAACGCGTACAAACATAAATAAAACATGGAATCTCTCTATGTGTGAACAGTGCCCTTTGTTCGATAATATGCACGTGAATTTTAGCCTTAATAAAATAGTAATACGATGTTGTTATAGGATAAGCCTAATTTAAAAAGAAAACTGTGTGATTATACGGAATTTCCCCGAAGCACATCTACATATCACGTCAAATACACTAGGTACGTATAGATAATAGATTTTAATTTAATACTGTCATGTTATTATTTTTTTTGTTCCCAGCTTAATTCTGACTTCAGTATTATTTTTATAAAAGATGTATTGATTAGAAAATTAAAAAGTGAAATACATTATTTACTATGAATAGCGTCAGATAAAACACTATAATCTTATGAAACTCCTTAGCATGCATCAATATTACGCGATCCCCTACAATTTGAAAACAAACGTAGTAAAACTATGACTACAACAGTATTTTCACCAGTAAGTAAACAAAGGAGTGAGCTGTTAAAACGTCAAAGTAGACGAGGAATATTACAGCAACATAAAAATGGGCAAAAACAAGCTCCAAATAATCTACGGAAACCAACGAGTTGTAATTGAAGTATTCTATGAAAGTAAATCACGAAATATCACGGCACTTCACAAATCGGGGCGAGTTCACAAAATAAACAGAAAATTAAATCTCTATAGAAATAGTTCTACATATGTTAAAGTAACATAAGTAGGAAAAATGAAGAACACAGCGCTGCTCATATTTCGAACACAAACCCTTTCCGCATCCTTAAGGACATCTTGAAAAGTACACGGAGCCAAGATTTATCTTTTTTTTTTCGCGTTCGGGGCACAGCGATTAGGGCGACAATAACGCGCGCGACCAACGCCCCGTCACCCCTACGCGCACGGCGCTGAGCCTGCGTGCAGTGCATCCTCTGTTACGCTTCTCAGTGCAAATGAGATCTGTAACTGTGAGATTTTTATTACACGAGATGAAAGTCCATAAATTAAACTACGACTGGGCAGTTTTATCCCCCCCTCCCACATATTAAGAAAACTGCGTATGAAAGTTCTAAAAATGCGATTTCTAACCATTTTCACGATATGTTTTTCTCATAGGATAAACTTAATAACATAAAAACAAAACCGTACAGGCTTAGATAATTTTTTTTTGTTTGTTAAATATTTTTTGTCATAAAGGAATTATCCGCACGACATTTATTTGCTGAGAGAGGCGTGAACGCGGAAACAGCGAATGTGTAATAAGAGCTAAACGCAGGATTGTAAAGAAAGGTCAGGAGGAATTTTTTTTTCCGCGAGTTACTTCTTCAGTTCGGAGAACCTTAGGAGGTGGGGAAAGTTGAGTTAGTCTATTCCGACAACGATCCGGAGATGCTCCTGTCACAAATATTAAACAAGTTGTTCTTATGGCCGCTGGAGTAGATAGTGGCTGCAAACCAGTATTGCGTGGAGAGAACTGTGGCGTATTCGTTCCGTAGGAACAACAGAACACTGTGGAGAAACAACGTGCTTGCTTAACCTGAAATCGATCGCAGTACGAATCATAGGAATTTTGAAATTGGAAAAGACTTGTGCTATAGAATAATGGTTTTCTACAAACCAATCGAACCATTTAGTCCTCTGTTTTTTTTTTCAGAATTAAAAAGTCGCATTATTAGCTTTACGGTTTTGTATTATATTTCCTTTTTTGCCTTAGCGTGGAAGGGTTAATAATTCCTAGTTTTCAAAAATATTTTAGATTTATTTGGGTCATTTAGAATTTCTGTTACCTTAATATACAAACGTAATATATTAAAAATAATAAGAAAACAATAATCTAGATAGTGATATTGTGCGAATTTAATATAATATCTCGCCTAAAGCTGTAAGAACAGTATTTAGAGGCAGTGTCTTCTTTGATCTTTAAGTAACTTTTAAGGCATTTGCAGCAAGTAAAGAAAAATAGTTCCATGTTTCAAAAGGTAAATTTTCAACGCGTTATGTTAAAGTTAATTGAAACTGAAGTCGATTTATGTTTGTTTTAAACAAACGGGACTAATAATATACTTAACAACTACGTATTCAACTATCTACAAAAATATTTTTAAAAAGTTATATTTTTTTATTTGCGCGACTTTTCTAATACTGAAGTTCATGTCAGTGTGAATTTTTACAAAAGGTGTAACGCTCTGCCATATGTCGGGAACAATATAAATGTATTCGTTTTTGATGAGTTTCGCTAGCAGTTGTTTATGCGACTTTAGAATATTGACTTGCCACAGAGTAGGTAAGTGCACAGAGACGAAAAGTCACGGCGGTTCCTTTGATGTGGGCCTAGAGCTAAACTGTAAAATTTTCCAAGTTAACTCCATAAACTGTAATGGAAGTTTTTAATCTATAGAATGGAAATAATATCACATGTCAGACTGCAAATACAGGATGTCCCAGAACCCGCGAATAAGAACCCTACCACGTAAATCCTGAGCGAAATTGAAGACGAAAATGTTTGTCGCAAAATGTCGTACGAT
This sequence comes from Clitarchus hookeri, assembly GCA_002778355.1. Lineage (NCBI taxonomy): Eukaryota > Metazoa > Arthropoda > Insecta > Phasmatodea > Phasmatidae > Clitarchus > Clitarchus hookeri. The sequence continues at coordinate 129,730 of NQII01000205.1, read as the reverse complement.
GACATTTTTCGTGGACAATGTGGCAAAACAGCACGGAGTTGTTCCCCTTATTTCTAAAATAGTCATTACGTTACGTAAACTACGCGTTGAACAAATGTTAGGACTGGGCGGGATTTGAACCCGAGCCCATAATATTATAGCCAGGCCAGTGGTAGAACGATATCAGTGGAATGCAAGAGGGGACTAACTCCGTGCTGTGTTGCCACATTGCCCACAAAAGATGTCATCGTACGACATTTTGCCACACACGTTTTCGTCTCAATTTTCACTCAGGATTCACGTGGTGTGGTTCGTATGCGCGCGTTCTGCAACATTCTGTATATAGGCTGCTCATGGTCAATTGAGCGCTTCTGAAAGCCCTGCTTAAAATAAACTTGCATGCACATCTTGTATCTTTCCAACAATATCTAAAATTAACATTGCCGTGAGCCTGATCACTTTATTAATGCGTTGGTCAAGTAAAACTCTGTAATTATAAGAAGAGTAAATATTAAAAAAAAGTGCTAATTCCAACACTTAAAATGCATTAATAAAAGAGGAAAAAAAATAATTGCAAGTATTTAAAAATGCTTACCTAAGATATTTAGTTCAACGTTAAAACAAGTGATTACTTTCTTTCCGTCGTAACCAACTTTACTGGGCACATGCCACACAACGTGTCCGTTAAAATATGTGCAAGGCAGAGGAAGGCAGTAAAATTTTTCAAAGGATGATTTCGAAAGAGTTCACTTTACTGTAAAAAGCCTATATATATATATATATATATATATAGCTTTGCTAGCATGCAAAGCTGGCAACTTACCTACACATATGAATGTTCCTTAAGCAAATTTAGGAAAGCTACTATGGATGTGTGGAAATAGCTTACCATTTGCGCTATTCGCAGTATCCTCGCACTTTTTTAATCAAACCTTTGAAAAATCACCCCATGTATGGGGTTTTTGTTTTTTCCCTAAACATGTTAAATATCTCAAGAGTTTTATATAATGTGTTACCATAAAAATACTTTATTTTTGATTAAATTGAACTTTTAATTATTGTATACCTACAAATTACAATATGTAATTTCTAACTAATATGATTAAACACTAGGAGAAAATAGGTAAATTGGCACTGCCTAGTGAGAATTAGATTTTATGCAAAATAGTATTACAGTGCGTGCGCGCGAATGCACTGCGCTGCCCATTAGGTGTAATTTTATAGACTCGGTTAATCTTTGTTTGCATAAGGCGGAGGAATATCCGGGAGGTATAAGTGCTTCAGAAAACTTGGAAGTAACCGCGAATGGACTGTATGCGAATAACTTATTACAGTGTACCCATTTGTTGATTGGCTGCGAGAGACTTTGGAAGCTGGCTATATGTCTGATTCCGCGTGCATCGAAAGTTTCCGTATTGGCTAGCCAGCAGCTGGCAAGTACGATACCCTAGCGCCGATTGGCAAGTGTGCGGTTGGAGTTTGCGGAACAAGAGGATGTTTCACATCTGTATGCTTACCTACTCTGTGGTCGCAACGACGAATAATGTCTCCCACTGCGTGAGGGACTTCCCTTACTGTACGTCGTATTCCACTGCGTACATGTTACATTATTAAGTACACTTCCTGTGCAGCGTCCCTTATACAGAACACCATGCCTTAAAGGGTTAACTTTGCTACGACTGTAAGTCGCTTTAGGCGGGGATTACGATGACTTAACGTTATACATAACACGCATCACGCCACACTTCCGCGTGCACGTAAAACGTGGTCTTCTTGAGCAGTATATAATGATGCTTCACTTAAACACGTGACCTTTGTGCACTGAATGAAAATGTCGGGGATAAGTTTCGTTGCTCTTCAAATAGATAACTCTAAAAATTATTGTTATACAGGCGTGTTTGTATATTAATATTGACGTAGCAAGTGCAAAATTATGGCGTTTATGATTTATACTAACTCTGAAAACAACTAGGACATATACATAACCTTAAAAAACGAAATGTCACTGAGAGATGTTGAAATGTTTTTCGTGCACATTGAATAAATCGCATGTAATATACTTTGATCTGCAAAGAAAATTAAAATTTTGTTTAATGAAAAAGTTTACTAAAATGTCCAATCATACCAGTAAATATTCTGTATTTAATGCATTAATTTTTACACTTCTGGGCAAACGCAATTAATGAACCATTTTTACGGATTAAAAATTAAATAATATCAGCCTAACATAAATTACAATTTCTCCCTCATTCCGGGAGAAAGTTATATATGCGGTACATGAATTAAAAAGTGAGCAGACGACATCGCGAAAATAAAAACAAAGCATTGAATAGCAAAGATAACACAACAACGTCCCTATTGTAATTAGCCAGCGAGATCACGTGGTGCAGTCACGTATCACGTACCACGCCTAAGTTAGACATTTACAAGCTTTTCCAACACGGGAACTTAACTTGAAATAATCGTAACAGGTCTCCTTGGAACACATTAGTCAAGGTGTAGCCGACTTACTTGAACGTGTTACTCGTTACGTGTTACGTGAAACGTGAAGCAATCGAAATCCTGGCCATAAGGAGCACCCAGTTTGAACTTACGTTATAGCGTCCCAGAATCCGGTTACGCTGCATGTAGGGTAGAGACAATTAACATTGTAAAAATTATTAGGAAAATGATCTGACAATTATAAGACAATGTTCGCAAACTTGTTTGGGAAAGATATTTTTCTTTACAGATAAGTTAGAATTGTCGCACTCTGGAGTCAAATTCACTCACATGCCAGTGGGAAATACCATACATGGATGGGAAAGTTACGTCACGACTTATGCATCTCGTCAGCATTGCCTCAACAACTCGATGGGAGGACGGGACGAAGAAACAAAACGAAGCGCCATTTTGGATGGTTTGTAACACTTACATTAGTTAGGACAGCCATAATACGAAGCAATAAATATTATATTAAGATATAAAATATTTAAAATACAATTATAAAATAGTTAAAAATATAAAGTTTGGGAAAAGAAAAAGGAAATAAGAAAATTTGTAAAAAAAACTGTGGAAAACGGATAGCTTTTTGTTCCCGTATTCAAATCTCTTTATACATCTTTATATTTACCAGCGTAGTTTCTATGTTAATGGGAACTATTAAAAGACTTGGAAAAGTATTAACTTCAAAGCCCTAATAAATCTACTAAAGAAATTCTTCACAAACTTTGTTTTGTGCCGCAAAAAGTAACGGAGAGATCTGTCACAAAAATAATTATTATAATCAGTTTCAATAATAACTTATTTTTCAAGTTTCTCTTAGAATGGGCGGGAATGTTCGAGCTAATTATAAGAAATATTCTAGAAAAAACTTGCACAGGTATTTGAATTAAATTTTTTGCAAGTAACTTAAATAATTTATTTTTTATTTTTCGTGGTGAATTTCTTTAGTACTCTAATACTCATGAACACAGCCATGTTGTCGCTGTGATGTAATGAGTACCGCATCGGCCTCCAGAGATAGCGGATCGTAGCTCGTGACCACACACCGACATGTGTCGAGGATTTCAGAATTCTGTCTGATTTCGGTTACTATTCGTCTGACGATATAGGTAGTCATGACACGAACACTACTAATATTCCCTAGTTCTTTAAAATAAAATTTATTGTACAATGTATTTAATATTCCCTTACTTGTATGGGATTTCCCCACACTTCTGTCAAGAAATTTTCTGTTAGATTAGGGAATAGTTCTTGTTATGTAAATCCGCTCTTCATTTAAGAGGTAATTTTACCGCACACGCAAGGATATTTTCTTCCTTTACATGAAAGGGAATTGCAGCTTAATTTCTTTTTATATTGCAGATATGGCGGAAGATTCTGTCTATAGTGAGCTCAGAACCATCTGGTGCTGTTTAGGTTGTCATAACTTCAAAAGTCGAACCTCGACCAATACAATATCGGCCTTCTAAGCTAACAAGTATGACACATTAATGACGAGTTACCGGGACCGTTTTGGATCACTCAAGTATCTGATGAAAGTATATTGGTTACATCGTTCAACATCTGAACAAGAACATTAAATTTCTGAGGAACAGCGGTCTGATGACCAGACGCATGCTGGTGTGAAAAGGTTGGGTGTCAAATTTACGGTAAAATCGAGAAGTTGGTAGAGTCCGTTACACTTTTCACGTAGTAACCCGCATTGACACATTTTTCTGCAGGTTAGTGACTCAAAAGACTCTAAAATGCAAATAACACTTACTTTCTTATATGTGTTTTATACACAAGAAATATAACATGTTGTTTTTCTGAGGATTTCATGGCCACTAGTACAATGCTATACAGTGACTGCGGCCAATGGGTTTGAGAAGGTTCAAAGGGATTAAACATATTATCACATGATTTCGACCCGAGTGGTTTGTCAAAAAAAAAAAGTCACTTCGAAGTGGCGTTTGTGTCTCGAGACATTGAGCAAAAATACTGCATTGTACCAATTTTTTTTGTGCAGGTTTTACGTTCTTATTACTCTTTTGGTATGGCCTAGCCACCTGCCGATTAACGAAAAACGTTAATGCAGTCGGAATTCTTGTGAGCCAGTACAATGAGACATCATCTACGTATAAGTCGATAGCCAGTAAGCGAGCAGGGACACAATTCTGCAGACATGCGTACATATAATGGAGTCCAATAATCATTTTATACGTTTCAATACAAATCATTGCGACGTCTGGGTAACTATAATCTCATCGGGGAACACAGAACCCAATGCAGATTTATTTCAGTGAACATTGACGAAGGTTGGGCCTTTGGTCACCGTTCACGCGAAAGTCGATAGTTATTAGTACCTGCTGCCGTACTTGGTCTTGTACAAGGCATGGCGCACGACACCGTACCCCAGCCGCTATGCAAGTTGGCATGGAAGAGTTCTGTTACGCGACGAGTGTTGACGTACTAGCATTTCGCACACTCTCAGCGAAGCGTATGGTTCGTTTATTAATAACATGGCCCTCACTCGTAGAATTGCTGCAAGTCAGTAACTTTTATAACGCTATTAAAAAGCTAGGCAGTACACCTGAATAATTATAGCTTTATTACTGTTGGTGGTTACATTAATTTCTTACAGCGGTTTCATTCAATATTTGAAAATGACAATGTTAAGTCAATAGAGAATTTTTTTTTTCACATATTCACGTTACTTAAAACATTTTGCACAATGTTGACATTACGTAATGCAAAATTCTGATTTTCATTCAATAATTAAGAAAATAAGAGTTGCGTTGGCGGAATTTCGAACTCACGCCAAAAACCACAGGAAAAAAAACCATTGTGAAGACACTATCATTGCGCCACCAAGGGACCAAAAAAAAAAAAAGAGCGCTAAAATAGATAATATAAATGCATTTTTGAAAATTCCCTTGTATTCAATTTTTATTATATGGCCAATGTTTCAACATTTTGTACGCTTTCCAGCAGTAGTTAGAAGTTGTCGTTTTTGTTGCATTTTACAGTCACTTGAACTAATTCCAACCTCATGGATATATAATCAAGATGGAGGCATACTTTTTCATTTCTTCATCAACTCGTTTCAGGTAGTAGTCACAGGCGGGGATCGCCCCACGCTGTGAAACTGCAATGTGATTGGCTGGTGTGGAACATGCCACTGAAAATAGGGCAGATCCTTTTACCAAAGCTAATATAACATCTGGCTGTACAATGTGACAAGTCCCTCGACTAGTTGCGTTCTAGTTGGTATAATGGTCGCTATAGCAGACCCCGAACAAGCTCTTATGAAATCTGGTATCGTGTAATATGGACGTAAGGCATCACGCTTATCTAGTAATGAGCCCTTACCAGTCAGTATTACGCCCAGCTTTCGAAGAGATTCAATATAACCAACAAGTATTGTTTATTCGCAGTTTATTCACACTTTTTAAATCGAACCTTTGAAAAATCACACCATATAAAACGTGTATGCTTATTTCTTAAATATTTTACGTTGAAAGCATTTCATATAACCTATTCATGGTAACTTCAAGATTTTCTGAAGCCCTGCTAAAGATCTACTTTCAGGGAGCCGATTATGTATCCTTCCGCAGTATGTAAACAAAACATTGCCACGTGACACCTGTCAAACGTTTTGTAAACAAAAACAGTGCCATGTGGGAACTGTCAAATATTTTGTAAACAAACAGTGCCGTGTGAGAACTGTCAAATATTTTGTTAACAGTGTCCATGTGGGAACTACCAAAATTTATTTTTGAAGAGAAACAATAACATGTAATCTTAACTGTCATATACTTTAATAAAATTCTTCAAATGTCTAAAAAATGCAGCACTGCTTAAGACTCAGTTTGATTTCACTGTGATAAATGGTATATTATTCATTGCCTACACAGTACGCAAGTACAGTGCATTGCTCACCTTTTCCCCATATTTCATCCATAGAAATATTACTAATTAAAAAAATATTATTCTAAATCAATAAACTCATTATACTTACAGTGGCAGGGTATTTTATTTCATACAAACCTCAATTAGAACACCCAGGCAAATCCTCAAGAGGAATTGCCAGTACCTCCCTGTCTTCTGCTCCTTCGCCGTTCCTGGTATCAAACTCTTCCCTGTCGCTCTCTTCGCTATCATCATTTTCCCTACCGAGGTGAATGATCAGAGGAGGAAGCATACCGATGTCTACGTGGACTTCTCTTTCCCAGTCTGCTTGAATTATCTTCTCGACATGGTCTATGCAGATTTCCCATCTAAAAAATGATATACAATTTTAAATTACAATTTGAATACCTTTAGAATTATAACATATTTTTTGTGCAGAAAATAAAATTTACTTTAAGTTTCTAACTGTGAAAAAATATGAGTGCTGTAAAGAAAATAAGCTGCAAGGTGCGAATAATATAAAGGTATTTGAGCAATTATCTATAAGTGTCCAAGGCCAAGAAAAGATTTGTTCCCTGAAAACTTTTACTAAATAAAAATTGTTCTTCAGTATAACTTGTGAAGATTTCAACAGCTTAGTACATATTAAGAAATGTTAAATAAAATACTACCTATTCTATGTAATGCATTAAATATATCATTAATAAATAGAAACAAACAATGAGACACTAACAAAATACTCAAATCTACACAAATTAAAAATATATTACGACACCTACTATGAAGATACCATAATGAAGAAGAATTGTATAATACAAGTGGAAAACTACTAAAAACAAAACAAAAGGTACACGCCAATTTAAAATATGATACTTGCAATAGAATAAGAATTTACTCTACTTTTACTAACAGAGAAGTTGTTACAGATAAATGTATAAATTATTAAGGAATTTAAGAGTAAAGAAGAAACCACATACCCAGTATAATCAATACACCTGCAAAGAGAATCAACTAAATTCCACGGAGCAGGAATATAGTCATCCAAACAGCTGAAACCACCGATAGTTTACCCAAAATACCATTAAAAAGGGACATACGTTATTTAAATGAATTGAAGGTGTGTGCTGGGTGTGCACAATTTAAACACATGTACTACTCCTGGGAGTATAATAATAGGCATTAAAGTACGATACCTGAAATGACACATATTGGAAATCACACAAAAAAGGGTAAGACTAATACACTTCGAGCACACATAGGGACACCCAAGGGGTCAGGTAACACATGAATANNNNGAATACCTCTCTGGTGTGACAGCATCAAGAGCTTCTTTCCAGATAGCTGCAACTGCTCCATTGTCAAACCGGTTGCCACACCCCACGTGGCTATTGTAATACCTCTTACACTGGGCCCAAACTAGCTCAATAGCGTTTTAGTGGCAATGGTAGGGTGGAAGCCGAAGTACCTCATGGCCGTAACTACGGGCCATTTCATCTACCTCATATCTGTAAAAGTTGGTTTGACATGGAACACTTTGTTTTACAGGACACAGTACCTGCTAAACGTGGTACTACTGCTCACATGTTTGTTTTACAACACATGACAGGCATATAAAGAAAAAAAGTAACACAGTTTATAAAATATGGTGGTGATGTGTCAATCCAGCAGAATGCCTCCTTTTGCACTTTACAGCATTTTGTTACTTTTTTCAGGTCCCCTGGAAAGTATTCTTAATAAAATGAAATAAAAAGAAGTGGGTGATTTACACCGTTGTTTCGGCATAATCACACTTCAATTGTCACCCGACTTCCTGAAAAACCAAATGTTGTCTTACAATTTAAAATTATATAATCTATAATGGTAACATTAATATTTAGAAATATCTACTCTTTATTCGACTTTACTTGGGAAGCAAAGCATAATTATCAATACCATGGAATGAATTACAAAAATAATGCATGTGTGCTATTTATGTTATTAATAATAAGACCTAAAAAATGAACCTAACAAAAGTTCTGCCTAAAAAATAATTTTTTTTATTCTGTTGTGACAAAAGAAATATAAAATATGTAAATTAATCTTTATCTCAAAATGAAGTTTGCTAAAATATTAGAAGGGATCTAACACAGTTATATTAAAGTAAAATGCCTAATTATGAAAGAAAAAAAGAGTATTGGGTCATCTTGTTTGCGTAGACAAATTTTGTAGAAATTACTGTTTGTTAAATCATGTAAAAATCGCAAATGCAAAAAAACTTGAACTGACATAATGCAATCACTAACTGTATACATTTGGCTGGCTGCAAACACAACACTGCATATTAGTTGATATGCTATAAATGTAGCTCAGATTACGAATAACACGATCTTGCCAACCTCAGTACAACTTTAAATATTTCCAAAATATCGGTGTCAAATGAAACATAACCTAGTAATTGCATGAACAAAATAAAATTGAAAGTGAATTGAAATAAATAAAAGTGGAGATAATTTGTGATACCGTATTTGAGGCTTGTGAACTTTTGCTAATCTCAGCAGCTCCACTTTCAAGAGATTCTTCTGATGATTGATGTTCCGCTTCTCCAGCCACTCGATGATTTCTCCCTTGCTCCAGTTTGTTGTTGGTGTCTTCTCTAACTACAATTACCAAAAAATTTAATGCAACAGAGTTTGTTCACCCAAATACAATTTTTTTTTGTTTACATACCTTGCGACTTAAACATGACATTGCAATGCACGGTGGCCAGGGCTAGTCTAGTTCATTCGTGGTTCCTCTAAATTTCTACTTTTGGTTACTGATTATGTATTCTTCCGTTACATGTAAACATAAACACTGCCATGTGACTTTTACGTTTTAACCGTCAAATGCTTTGTTCAACGTTTACAGCTGTTCAAAGATTTCTATATTACTTCAAAACAACCATTATGTAGGAAAATTAGGCCTAATATAACCATATTTAGTTTTGCATACAAATTTTCAACAATTATTAATGATAGTTCTTACAGTTATTATTCTACATTGTTAACGTATTTGTTATACACTATAATATATTTTGCTGCGAATGTGTTTAACCCTGTTACAACTATGGGGGAAAGAACTGTAGTATTTAACATCTTGCTATTGATGTTTGGGGTATTTCGTTAAGAAAACGACCTCGGATGGAACAAATATTAAAACGGAGCAGTCAGTTCTTTCAAAAAGACTGCAAATACAAACACAACTCGCATCGCTTCATGTTTGTACATGGCAGCAACAAACGTAAGAAATAGTGAATATGCCTACAAATAGGCCTGCCATAACTTTCATTCCGTTCATATTCCTGGCATAGGTACTTAGTAATAGCTAAGTTTATTCAATTATTTATTTATTATCTTCTGGCTGGGCTTAGTAATTTTATAGAATATTTAATTGTGGCAAACATCCCAATCACAGAAACATCAGCACGTTACACTTTACTGTGTTTCAAACACCTAGGATACTTACAAGGTTGTGATAAACATGTGTGAATTTAAACAATTAACTTCGTATAAATTTTACGTTCAATATTTGAATCTCACACACAGTGGGCCGGCGTAACGACAATGACACAGCGGTTACGACACAAATTAGAGTATATTTATTACTGCTATGGAAATGCTGATTCATCACAACATCGTAACTTGCCTAGGTAGGGTAAAAAAAACACGTGTACGAATTTGAAGTATTAATCGGAGCAAGAAAAATTAATGTTTCGTTGAACAGCGACATGCAATGAGCATAAAGTTGCCATCAACACGTCACTTCAACCAACATCACATTTGTAAAAATCCCGCCACCACATAATGATATATAATAAGTATTCAAACATTAAAATCTCTCTTCAGTTAGGAATAACTGATTCAAAAATCATTATTTTTGTTGTAATAAGTATACAATATGCAAAAATTGAAAACACATATAATATTCCTGCTACGACTGGCGTCGTGAAACTTCCAGAGAGAGACAGACCGACTCCAGTAATTACTTGTTCATTTGCTAAGTTTCTTTTTGTTGGAAACAGCTAAATGTTGTTAATGCATAAATAGGCAGAAACTGTAGTTACGATAAGATTCACCTACCCAACTTACAACTATATAAAACTTCCCATAACATTCAATGTGTTATATTTTTTATTGCACTGCAGTCCTTAATATAATTTGTAATGAACTGCAAAAATGCCTTGCAAATGGTTAAGGAAGTGTCTCTACTGCAAAATATTGTTTATTGTACACAAAAATGATATATACAAACTTGAAGTGTATTAAAAAAAATTCAGCTTTTATTCTGTGTATCTGTTTTCTGACAATATGTTCTGGGTACCCTTATAATAATGTATTGGAGTCTTTCATTTATATATTTACAGAAAGTGTATAATGTATATAACATGTAGGCTGGTGTAGCTGATGTTGCACTTATTAATATGACTACCCACGTGACAAGATCTACATACTCAATGACGGGTATCAACTCATTGTTAATAGTTTTTTTTAGTTTTAGGCTTATAGAAATCAAACAACCTGATTGCAAATATAATAGGTCTGCTATATACTTTTTATGGCTCACTTACTGTTCGGGAAATTACATTAAATGCTATTAATCTATTGTATTTGTAAGTTACCAAGTTCATATTATTACACAGAATAGTACACATTGGCTTATGCATATACCTGGGTGCTGTGATATGATGCATTGTCCATAACGATAATACTGGGTTCCTCAAGATGCACCAACATATCTTCTAGCCACGTCAAGAAAGTTCCACCATTCATCTCCCCATGGTAGTCAGCTGTCTGTTGCCCTGAAACGAAAAGCAAATCTGCTTTCGGCACAAAACCATTGCGCCCTCCAGCATTAACTACAATGAATCTTTTACCCTCCCCTACACTACGCCTCTTCATTGCCCGCAGAGTGCTGTCTTGCCAGGCTTTCGATACAGTTCCTGAAAATAAACAAAAATGTTCATGACATAGGCCTTCATGTCAATTAAATACAGCTGTATATTTTGAAACAGCATAAAAATTATACCTTTCTGAAAAATCCATGTTTCATCAACAAAAATGAAATGTGCACCTTTTTCTTTTCCTTCCTTATATTTTCTCAGAAAATTGATTCTCTGCAATACTATATTCTCATTCTCTATCATTGCTTTCCGCCCATCGACAGTGGTCCATGAAAATTCCATTTTCTTCAACAATTTGTACAAGGTAGTTCTTCCACCGTAAAAATCGATCTGCCTCTCTTGCATTTCTTTGAAAACGGTATCCACTGTGACATGTAGGCCTGTCAAATTATCCATATACATAACAATATTTACACAACCTGATATAGGTAACACTTATACAAAAAAAAAATTTAAAAAAAAAATTAACACTAATATTGGTAATTATTAAGTTCAGGGGCTTTTCTGTAAAAAAAAAAATAATAATTCACGGAAAATGGTATATTAACACTCTATTAATGATGCAGAACACGAATATACTAGGGGCATTAACGTCCGACTAATTTCGTAATATGTGCCCACCTAACCTAACAGAACCTAACCCCACGATGGGTGAATCACTATTTTACATTTTTAAACTAACCTAAGATGGTTGGGTTTTACACTAACCTACGATTTTTCGATTTTACATTAACCTAGGATTGCAGGGTTTTACAACAACCTAGGATAGTAGGGTTTTACACTAAACTACGAATGTAGGATTGCAGGGATTTAAAGGAACCGTAAAACACACCAAAAGAATGTAAATTGACTCACCTAGGAAGGGGGGGCTCTGAAGTTAATAGACGTAAACAAACATATTTTGCAAGTTTTTTTAATATGTTCTACTTATTTTAACATTACGTCTTCTTGAATATGACCAAGGTAAGCTGCGTAGAACCCATTAATGCAACTTTTGTTGGTCTAGGACGTTTCGTTCAGAAACGTAAACAAACTGGCTATACTGCTCATTTCGCAATTTTGTTCAATTTTTTTTAATATGTTGTACTAATTGTAAAGCTACGCCCCTAGTATATTCGTGTTTTACGTGATTTTATGTGATTAGTAGAGTAGAAATATATCATAATTTTGAATTTTTTTGTGTTTTTCAGAAAAGCCCTTAAACTTAATAATTACCCTAATATTTTGGTTTACACGCCAGACGAAATAAATGTTTTTTAACAGTGTATACACTAATTTATGCAGCCTTTGCTTTTGTGTACCTTGGGTGTATTAGAAAGCCACAAGAAACATAGTGTTCACAATTGCATCGATTAAAAATTGCACTCCAATGTTTACATAACAAAAAAAAAAAAGTTTTATGAAATTTATATTTTATGTTTTGATTGATTAAGGTATTGTGTTCTGAGCACATTTAGACTGTAATGAATGTGATAGCGACCTAACCTCAAAACCCACATATTTAATGCACACACTTGATTCCTTAACATTACATTCTTGCTTTCACTGTACATTCTGTAGATGGCATTCCGAATAGCATTCATCATGAAGTCATCAATGGTACCAACAGACTTTCCTTCTTGTGGCCTCTTATTTCTTGTCTTTCCTGGAGTACACACTTCATCAACACTTTTCTTGTAGTATCTAACCAATAATCCCAATCATATATCATAATCTTTTTAGGCCTATAAGAAAGAAATGTATTACTGCGACTACTGTGCAGGACATTTTATCTTATTGTTACCGAAATTAAAGGAACATTGCCCGTAATACAACTTCGATTATAAAAATGAGAACACGAGGACAATACAACATTTAATGTTTTCCTATTCACTTGAGGACGGTTGACTTGTCGAGTTTGAGGAGAAATGCGGTCATCTCCACGACGTTACATTTTTTCATGTCGCCCTGTCGAATCAACACGTAGATATTTCCCGCAACGTTGATAATATCTTGCTGGCGTTGGTGACCGGTCGTTTCTTTTACACATTTAATCATTCCTAAAACACTTAGCGCCAAAACGACAAAACACACAAACACGAGTAGAAACTCCATTATGGAAAATGTTGGATAAAAATAACAACGCTAATACTAAAATTACATCTTATCATAGAATTATCTTATATGTAGAAACAATGTGTTACGTTAGTTTTGTAACTTTGTTTAATAACCGCAATTCAGCGTCTCCGATATCCAATATGGCGTGGCTATAATTCTGAAAAACACGTGACCAAACAGACAAGATGGAGTGTATGAGTCCGCTGGACAGACACTGAAATTTATGTAATTTCAATTGATAACAGTGAAATCTTTACCCATGAGTGCTACGTAAAAATGTAAATATATAGTTTAGCAGTATTAACTTTACAATTACGGCATAAAATTCATACGTATTAATATTTAACCTAAGAACTATTTCTTTTCAGCTATAACCAACGTGTCTCTTCAAAATCAATTTTTAATTCGTATGGACTTTTAACAAATTATTATAATTTATTGAAAAAATATACTTAAAACTTAAAACAACCAATTTATATAGTGCTTCAGTGCTAAAAGNATTGTTTCAGTGCTAAAAGCAAGACAAAACCTTTTTCCGTATACAATTTTTTTATAACCAATTGAACATGTAACTCCTAGGGTGATTTTTCAAAGGTTCTTTTTAAAAATGTCGACGATACCGTTCATGGATTATACCTGTTTTAACATACTATTACCTTACTTTTACTTATAAGTTATTGAACTTTTACTTATATTCTATTTATAAATTACAATATTTCATTAATAATTAATATGAATGAAAACAGGGATAAAATAGTTGTGTTGGTAATGCCTAGTAACAAATAGTTCTTATGCAAAATAGTATTGAGTGAGCTCGAATCGGGTGCATTGTCCCTTTGGTGTTTTTTCCTCCTTTACTTGTCTGAGCTTTGTTTGCATGAGGCGGAGGAATATCCTTTAAATATAACTTTAGCAGATCTTCAAAAAAGTTGGAAGTAACCGTGAACAGCCTACAATGAAGATACTTTTATGTTTGTTATATTATTCCGACCTAAGCAGTCTACAAGCAACATTTCTCATCGGAGAAATGTGTCTTGAGAAAGTGTGTGAAATAGTTTTCCTAAACACTGTCGCCTATTTTTAGAGAAATGCTCCACTATGCGAGAAATGCTCCACTAAAATCACAGTGATTTATTATGCAGATTAAGCTGTAGACTAAAGGTGGGATAGACATATTTTCGTCTTGTGCATGTCCCCAGACCTGACTCACCCATCGTCAATCGAACCGTCAAAGTCACGTGTTCAGCAGTGTTTGTATACAAAATAATTTTTGGTAGACCGAGACTTTAAATTAATAAAATACTTTGAGTAGATTGAATGTATTCAAGTTGATTTAAAACTAGGCTAGAGAAAGTGTACAAATATATCAAATCACTTATAGACAAACTGAGCACGTACATTAAAAAATAAGAAAAAAAATTATTTCAACTATTTACAGGTGTTTCAAATCTCTAAGTTCAACGTTAAAACACGGGACTTTTTTCCCTCCGTCGTTACCAACTTTACTGGTCTCATGCCTGTCAGTGTGACAGTTAAAAAATGTATGTACGTAATGGACAGTAAAATTTCCAAAGGTTGATTTCAAACGTACTCACTTTACCGTGAACAGTCTATACCTACATAAACACTGTCTTAACCTGAAGTCCTATTCATGTTGTATATGTTAGTGCTATTGGCAGAAAAGGCGTGGAATTTTGGAACCCCGGTGGCTACTTTGCAGCTCGAATATGTGCTCTACCCCAAATTCCCTCTACGGATTCAACAGTGATTCTTGCTGACTTCTAAAGAATTTCACTGTTACGAGGAACTGATTCCCAGTTCATCTCTTCTACGCCCTCCTCGTAATGATTATCTTCGTCTTTAGCCTTTCCGTTCATATCGGTGCAATGTGAAACGCAGACATTAAGTGTGTTTTAGTTAGGCTTGTGGGCCGTTAGTCTTGGCAACAGTGCGGGGTGACTGGGGACGCTAGTCACGTGACATGCAGTGTAAGAGGGGTGGGGGAACACGTCACGAGTCACGAGTCACNGCCATAGTGATGCGCTCCAAGGGTTTACCCCCTCTTTTTTTCTCTCTCCCTTCCGTGTGGCGCGTGCCCTGAACGCGTTATCTGCACCCCCTCCCCACATCGGCAAGCAGTTACCGAACTGAGAATACCCCGTGGCATAAAAGACCGTCGAGTTAAGATGAGGAAGGCCGATCACGCTGGCTGTGCACAAGTCTCCGTGTCCCAACGTTGAACTGCTTTTCTGCCAACACGTCTAGTGAAAACGGCGTGGATTGTGTATAAGATGATAGAATACTGATTATTAAACAAGTACTTTGAGATGCATATAACATTTCTGCTTACCTATTTGTAAAGTAGTGTGATTACATTCGAATTTGTAAAAGTATTTTATTCATATAAATGTGCTTGTCTTTTGAATATCGAGATATTAACAAACGCGTTCATGACTATTGACCATGTGACTTAGACAGTTGTGTTCCATTGGGGTAGGTCAATGTTGGGTACATGAGTGGAGGACGGATAAT
This sequence comes from Clitarchus hookeri, assembly GCA_002778355.1. Classification (NCBI taxonomy): domain Eukaryota; kingdom Metazoa; phylum Arthropoda; class Insecta; order Phasmatodea; family Phasmatidae; genus Clitarchus; species Clitarchus hookeri. The sequence goes on along the minus strand of NQII01000205.1, from coordinate 113,829 downwards.
CGGTCTATCTAATCTTTATTCTGTGTAAAAAACAGTCATAAAAACACATCTGTGTAGTCTTTCCAATGTTTACTCACACTTTTCGAATCAAACACTTATGAATAAACACCCAATGTACAACGTTTTGGCTGTTTCCTAAATATGTCATGTATCACAAGCGTTTTATTGTATATTTTAGTAATATTTTATTCCTACCTATATTTTATCTATAAATTATAATATTCTCTATATAATAAATAAGATTAAAAAGAGAGAACAAAATAGGTGTGTTGGTAATACGTAGTAAGATATCGTTCTCATTCAAATTATTATTACAAACCGAGTGTGCACGAATGCGATAAGTTGTCACTTTGGTGTAATTCTCTAGCTTTGCTTGCACGAGGCGGAAGAATAACCTAAAAGTGAAACTTAGCAGATCTTCGTATTCTTATCGCTTCGACTTTGAGACACTAACAATGCCGATGATACCAGAATCGTATAAAACCCCATCTTCAAAATACTACTTCGGGTAAGATAGTAGTAGGTGAGTGGCAAATTACTCGTGGAGTGGCAATTCTTTTATATTTGTTCAAATTTCACTACAGGACAAAACCTTCTGTATACACCGTGAAACACGCACATAACGAAAATAAAACAATATCTTCGTAACCTCGTTTTACAAACCGCAATTATAGCAAGCGCCCTAACACGACTTGAAACTAAGACAGGCGCGTTCGTCACTTTCATGTAAAATCCATATTTACAAAATACTTCGTGTAAATGTGTGGTAAGTGAGTCTTTGAAGTTATTGATTGTTAATTTTTCGATTTTTGTTTAAATATCACTACAAGACTAAATTTCAATTTTTTTTTTTTTAGTTTCTTGATTATACATTGCGAAATACATTACAAAAATAAAACTCTTTTTCTTACACCTGTTTGTAAACCTGATAAAAAAACATCGCACACACTCGAACATGACTAGAAACTGAGGTGTACATGCATAATTCCATATAAATTTTGCATTTACAACATTACTTCTTGTAAAAGCGTGGTAGGTGAGTGGATAATGTGTTGGCATGGCAAAAGTTTTTTTCATAGTTCAAATCCCGCTACAGAACAATTTTTTTTATTTTTATAGTCGTTTTTATACTCAGTGAATCACCTACATAACGAAAGTAAATTTTTATTGTTATCTCTTTTTATAAAAAAGCACATTAAAAAAAACAAACCGGCAAGTTTGTGGACACGTTCCGTGAATTAACGGAGATTTATGTGCAATTTACGGAAAGTACGTTATTGAAAAAAAAAAAAAGAAGAGACCGTAATTTAATGCATATGTCTGGATAATTTGTAATGGGTATTTTCCGTAATTATACGGACAATTTTCCTAACAGCGTGGTCTAGGTGGTCGGTGTTGATGGTGAGTTTGTCTGGTCGGTTGGTGTGGGCTTTTGGTTGGCCAGCTTTTAGGTGAGTCTGCATGCGTGGTTAGTATGGCAGAGCGGCCTGTGTGGTGGAAAGTGAAGACAATCTGTAGTGGTGTTCGGTCTGGTCCATCAGCCTAGCTGATCTGGTTGCCTGGTCGGCTGAAATGGCTGTTCCCTCCGGTGGGCCTTGTCAGTTGGTCAGTATTCTGTATACAGAATATTATATATGAATTTAAGTATAAATGCACAGAGAGTAGGCTGCTTTCAAAATATTAATGCAGTCACCAAGTACAAATTTGGAGACAGTTGGTCAATTACTGGCTATTCTCTACATATGGACGGGGGACACACTACAAACCAACGGATTGACTACGGACTGAAAATTCACTGTAAAATTGAAATATTGAAATAATGATAGAAAAGATTATTGAAACATTGATTTAATGATTGAAAGATTGATCGAACTTTTGGTAGATGGATCGAAAAATTGAGATTTTGATGGAACGGGGTATTAATGGCCAAGAAGAAGAGCACGGAAGATAAGGCTGTATCACCCAAGCTGGCCTCGTACATTCCACATTTCAAGGGCCTAACCTCAACGGTTTGCGAATGACATCGCCGACAATGTAGACAGTACAGATGGAGTCAACTATGGTAACACCAATTACGAAGTCGGGAAGATGGTCGCGGGCACACCAACATGTGAATGTGTTATCTTGATCTCTACACTCCAATAGCTCGCTCGTCCGAACCGGCACTTTAAACTTCATAATACCATACAAACGGCAATGGAAGAGTTTAACATAAAAAATTACCTACCAGGTTGAATCCTATATTCATCTCGATAGAGAGAGACAGAGCTATGTGTCACCTCTCGCATCAGACGAAGAACTATAACTTGATGTGACTGTGACCACTTTAATTATCTGCAGAGATCGATATGTCACGTGACTAAGAGCCAATCATTGGCGAGTAATGTGACGTCATCATTAAATCACTAGGGAAGCCAAGTGATAGTGGTTGGCTCGGACTATAGCGGGTAAATAGACTGAGAAGGGGAGGGGTTCGGGTGTCGGAGGCAGGTAATTTGGTGGCGCTTTCAACCAGACAGACAATGGAATATACTGGTTGGATAAGCCGCTTGCCGGTCTCTCTACTGGGAGTAAGTATGCTCTGCCATTTTTACGAGAATCGAACCCTCGACCTCCTTTAAAGAATAATTTAATATTTCCAAAATAATTTCATTTGGTTCATTTGTATTAAGTTTTACATAATTATAATTCTCAATTTGTAATTTTTTGATAACTTTTACGTTATTATTTTATTTTGCAATTATTGGCTTTTGGTTCAACGTAATCTGGGGTCAGAGTCAAGGCCATAGAGATCTTAAATAGTGGAAGTAGTAATTTATAAAAGAATTCTCTCGATATTAACTTTATTTTTTTTACGAATTTTCGTGATATTTTTTTGCGATTTTTTGTGTTTATGGTTACTTGAGGTGGTGATCGTGTACATTTAAGATGGTGATCGTGGTCACTAATATAAGCAAACACGGTGGCCACGCGCTGTGACGTCAATATCATCCTCAATATTCTGCATGATACCATTCTTCGGAATCGACGTAATCATTCTAGTCTACTCATGACTACCTTGCAGAAAAAGGCTAAAATTCCTTTAAATAGCTGTACGTTAGGTGATCGAAATGTTGGTACCTCACAGCCAAAGGCCTCTCCACGTGTACGTGCTCGAAGACGGTGAGTAACAGGGAGCAGACGAGGCGTGACCCGAGACACTCTGCCCATCTGCGCACGGGTCCTCGTGGGTGTTGCAGCCCGCTGATACGCCCGTCCATTAGCACGCCCTCACGGCTCCCCATTAGCACGCTACGGGCACGCGCGTCTAGACGCTCTTCCTGGAAACAGTTGGGTAATTACCGCCACGCAAGGCGCGCCACGACGCTCCGCTGTGGCCGAGCACACTAACGAACCTTCCTCACTCGGCGCTGCGCCTCACCGTCTGCAGGCTGCGGACGCTGAATGGGGACATGTTCATCTATGTGCAAGGACAGGGACATTACGCCAATTCATTTTATATCAAGAAAGACTTCAAACAGACGTTCATTTTTGTTATGTTTCTAATTTTATCACAGTTATTCAGTCCCGCCCGAGTGAACTCTGAGCCAATAATATATCCGCAAGGGAACAAGCACGAAATCCCCTGCCACCTTTTCTGATGTAAAACTGGCCGCACACTGTGGCAGCGGCCAATGAATAGTAAGCTGTGTCTGTAAATTACATAGGGCCGTGTAGTCTAGCCCACGGGCCGTTAGAAACGCCAAATATTCCTGCATATATACACTGAGGTGACAAAAGTCATGGGATAGCAATGTGTAAATATACATATGGCAGTAGTATCGCCTACACAATGTATAAATGGGCAGTGCATTGGTTGGGCTTTCATTTGTAGTCAAGTGATTCATGCGAAAAGGTTTCTGACGTGATTATGGCCGCAAGACGGGAATTAACAGACTTTGAACGCGAAATGGTAGTTAGAGCTAGACGCATGGGACATTCCATTTCGGAAATGGTTAGGGAATTCAACATTCCGAGATCCACAGTGTCATGAGTGTGCCGAGAATACCTAATTTCAGGCATAACCTCCCACCATGGACAACGCAGTGGCCGACCGCCTGCAATTAATGACCGAGACCAACGATGTGTGCGCAGAATGGTCAGTGTTAACAGACAAGCAACGCGGCGTGAAATAACCGCAGGAATCAACGTGGTACGTATGACGGATGTGTCCGTTAGGACAGTGTGGTGAACTTTGGCTGTACTGGGCTATGCCAGCAGAAGACCGACTCGAGTGCCTTTACTAACAGCACGACATCCCCTGCAGTGCCTCTCCTGGGCTCGTGGCCATATCGGTTGGAACATAGACGACAGGAAAATAGAGGCTTGGTCAGATGAGTCCCGATTTAAGTTGGTAAGAGCTGATGGTAGGGTTCAAGTGTGGTGCAGACCCCTCGAATCCATGGCCCCAAGTCGTCAAAAGGGAACTGTGCAAGCTGGTGGTGGCTCCATAATGGTGTGGGCTGTTTTTACATGGAATGGACTGGGTCCTCTGGTCCAACTGAACCGATCATTGACTGGAAAGGGTTATGTTCAGCTACTTGGAGACCACTTGCAGCCATTCATGGACTTCATGTACCCAAACAACGATGGAATTTTTATGGATGACAATGCGCCATGTCACCGGGCCACAACTGTTCGCGATTGGTTTGAATAATATTCTGGACAGTTCCAGCGAATGATTTGGCCACCAAGATCGCCCGATATGAATCCCATCGAACATTTATGGGACATAATCGAGAAGTCAGTTCGTGCACAAACTCCTGCACCGGCAACACTTTCGCAATTATAGACGTCTATAGAGGCAGGATGGCTCAATATTTCTGCCAAGGACTTCCAACGACTTGTTGAGTCCATGCCACGTCGAGCTGCTGCACTTCGCCGGGCAAAAGGAGGTCCGACACTATATTAGGAGGGATCCCATGACTTTTGTCGCCTCAGTGTATGTACAGCGGCAGAGTTGGGGCCGTTGTGACTGAGCGGTTAGACTGCTTGTCTCACACCAAGGCGAACCGGGTTCAATCCCCGGCTGGGTCACTCCCGGATTATTGCTAGTGGGAATTGTGCCGGACGATGTCGTTGGTCGGCGCGTTTTGTCGGGGATCTCCCGTTTCACCGATCTTACATTCCGGCGCTGCTCCATACTCACCTCACATCACCCTTATCGGCTCTCAAGACCTCGTTGTTACGATCCGTCCAAATCTCTCAGCTCAACGGCAGACTTAATACCATACTCTTTGTATTGCTCGTTTATACAAGTTGGAGGTAAACATACGAACATATAAGAAAAAATACGCACTTTATTTCTCTGCTGTACTCCTCGTCGTACATGTACAAACACTGGAAAATCGCGAAAAAAATTTTCGATGAACATATCTTCGATAATACTTTAAGCTAGTTGATATTTTACTAACTGTAATTGCAGGCTAATCACAAACGTTCTGCTGCAAAGAATCAAAACCGTCACTGGCCCATTTAAATGCGATAGTAACTACATGGATGGTCACCGACAACGAAAGAAAATTGTCGGATGTGCGTGCAGTGCGTTGACTCCCAGGGAAAAAAAGTCAACTTTTAAAGCGATAAACCATCGTCTCTACGTTTATGGTAAGTGAAGCAATAACGCAGCTGTTAGACACCAAAGGAAGCGTATACTTTGAAAAAGGTTCTGTTCAATAAAAATAAATTTTTTTGACGCAACCAAGTTAATTGTTTGTACAGGGACAATGAAATATTTGTTATTATAATTGGGTTGTCCTAAAGTGTAAGATTTGGTTCGTGAAACTAAAAACTTGTTTGGCTCTACGTAAACTAAACATTTTCGGTCATTGCAAAAAAAAAAAAAAAAGAGAACGCCCGATTAATACTCTTCCAGCTCTTTTATGCCCGAGCACCATGCCCAAGCAACCTCGGGTAAATTTTTTAATGAAAACAGTTTAAATGCTGGACAACGTACGTAAATGAATATTTCAAGTTTTATAACTTTACTTATTAGTTTCCTGTTGAACTAGATTCATTAGTATTTTCATGACTTTATTAATCTTTGATAAATTCACTAACAAGAAATATTACTATCCTAATTGTGACAAAAATTACAGACAAACTCTCGTGTTGTATTTCGAATGAGCGTGATCAAATGAGTTGCCTATCAAATACATCCAGTTGATTCAACCAAATATTTTATTGACAGTCTAATTATTTTTGGCCCAACGCAGAGTTTTTGCTTATTCATTTACATATCTGGTTAAATTAACAAAATTTATTTTTTTGCTTTTCAAGTTTTGTATACTCTAGAAAATATTTTATTGGGCCTACTGAATATATATTTAGCCCTATACAAACTAGTATTTTGTTAACTGGAACAAACATTTCTCTCAGTGTAAAGAAAAACTTTCCATAACAAGATCTGTTACGTGCGGGCCAGAACCTGTGCTGGCGGCCAACACGTCGAAACGCCGTTCGCCAACCAGCGCCTGGTAAATTACCTGTCAGTCGGCAGCCCAGCCAACACGGAACCTTTAGCAGCACGCAGAAGCCAATCACACATTCACGCTCAAGGCAGTGAGTGGGTACCCCCACAATAGAGGAACCACCATGATAGTTTACGTCTGTATCCTTAACTATTCCCTCTCTGTGGTTCTCCGGCCGGCTAGAGGTATACATGCGAAGCTAGGTGAGGCTGCAAAAGCAATGGAATGAATAGGCAACGTCCGCCGCGTTTATCACACGCGAAAAAGATCCGGACCCTGCTCTTCTCGAAATCTAAGACAATTATATCTTCCGGAGGCTGGGGTACTAATCGACAGCCACTGAGACCTTTAGTTAAAGTAATTATGTTCACATTAAACTGAGCAATTTTGAAAGCCCTGCTTAAGATCTACTTGTACGTACATTGTGTATTTTTCCACCATATGTAAAATTAACATCGCCATGGGCCCTTATCATATTATTCATGCGTCGGTCAAGAGAAACTGTGAAGTTATTATAAAAGTAATATCTTACAAATTAACTAATTCTTACGCTAGTATACATTAAAAAAACACAAAGCTTAATAAATAAATTCATCTCTCATAAATGATTACCTATCCTATTTTATTTAAATTTAAAGCACGAAACTAATTTCTCTCTGTTGTTACCAACTTTACTGGGCGCATGCCAGTCAGTGTGCCCGTTACAACAGATGCAGGGCAGTGACTTTTTTCATAGGTTGAATTCAAAAGTGCTCACTTTACTGTGACCAGCGTATACCTTGTGTTCTCCTTCGAGTGCAAACATTATTTTATATACTTTACACTCATTGACACTGAATTCGGACATCACGAAGAAATCAAGACCCATGGTCGGCTCAGTTGGTTAGTCGCTAGCCTCATGCGCGTGAAGTGCCTGGTTTGATCCTAGTCCCCGGTGGAGTGTGTAGTGGAGAGATCTGGGTGGCTCTTAACATGTTCTTATGTGGGTAGTGTTGCAGGTAGTGCAGTGGTGTGGGGGTTTTCTTGGCGCTTTTCAGTTTCCACCTTCGTCCTCGTTCCGCTGCCTCTTCACCCGCATCTCGGCCCCAGCTCATCTATTCGTTGGGCTGGCCGGAAGTAGAACTTCAGCAGGAATTCAGAAGAGTTGGAAGTAACCATGAATGGACTATGCACGAGGGCGCAGGATATCTGCACTGCACCACTGTGCATTCAACGGCTCTCGTACAACCGCCAGTGGCGAACGGCAATCATATGCGGTGGTTCATCAGACCATCACTCCAGTAGTAGAAAACGTACTCTGCTGTAAACTGGTGATTCAGGGATTAGAGCGCTCACTTGCCGCCCTCCACACACTCTCATAGTGTTCACGTATTCTCAGAAAGGAGTGTGATTCGTCGCTAAGTACTATCCCGCCATCAGTCCCAATGAGATTTCCGCTGCTCTCTGCTGACCTTACTGCACATGAAGGCGAAGACGTTGAGGCGTTTACCCGTTCGGTCACACATTAATTTTTCTGTTCAAGTGTTGCAATCATGTAATTTTGTGGTACATGCTGTAAAGGTGTTCAGCATATTTCTTGCAACCATTGGACAATGTGCTGCGTGCTCGATGATATTATTTTTATCTATTCACGTCAAAGAGGAATAGAAATGTTCACAAATCAGAAACACGGAATACTTTGAAAGTACTGGGCACTAATTATTCGCTGTCTACAGTATCAATCATAAGTATCATTCATTTGCAACGTGTTCACGATCATTCGTATCATGCAGAACGGGTACACCATGCGTCGTTTTACTCATGTGTCCATTGTTGCACACACAGTCTGAACACACAGTACTTAAGAATACAGAGGAGCAACAGCCTCGCATTCCACAAACGTGAACCGCACACGCCCGTTAAATTGCATTCTGACCAACAACATGTCGGAACGACAGTGAGCATGGATGGAGTACCTGGTCGAAGCGACCTCCATCTACTGCCTGGGTCATGTGTTGATCCTTGGTGTGCCTACCTAGGTTTGTAGGTGCGCCAACGGCTATGTGGTGGTCACCCATCCAATTACTGACCACGCCCATAGCTGTTGAACCATGGCGATCACAAGACTACCAGGTTGCCAGAGTGGTATGGCCGTCGGTAATCCAGTCTACAGTGAATTTTTTGCAGCACGCAATAGTCAATGAGACACTAGGTCCGCCCTAGGCTCCAGAGCCTTGCGCAACCAGTCAGAGAATGGGTACGCCCACATAAAATGAACCGACACGCCATTTTTCTTCGTGTACTAACAGACTCAGTGGTTTGCTTTGACCCTAACCGAGATTAAGATGAATGTTGCGCTCTTGATTCTGCCTGCCTTCTTTGTAGCTTCCTACCCCGCATACATTCTGCCCGGCCTGGCTACAGCATTGTTGAGGAAACGGTAGGAATTTAAGGTTTTTCAAGAGTCAAAATCCTTTACTTAGATTTTAAGGATTAATTTTAGTTTCGTTATATGATATAGATAAGAACGTGATGAAAAAAAAAATTATTTAGAAAATAAAATTTATAATATTTAAAATATAAATATAAAAATTTTAACTTAAAAAATTAATAAAAATTAAAAAAGTTATTTTAACACAAAATTTCGGTATTGAAGCTAGAAGAGAGGCATGTTCTAATTTATTTGAAATCCGACACAAGTTTCGCCTAACTATTGTTACGAGATGCCCGAGGGGCGTATCCGAGTTCATGAGGGATGGAGGTCTGAATAAAAATAGAAGAGCTAAATTTGATTTTTAATTTAATCACACAACTATTATTTACAGCATTAATCTACCTTCTCTACTATTACCCTTTTTATTTCTCAGTGAGTGCAATATTTAATGTATATTTTAACTCTAATTAACGACATTCTTAATGGCTCTGTTCGGTAATAGTCAATAAACGCATACTCATCGTTAAAACACTTTTTGTCCGTCTGTTGCCATTATCTGTAATGTCTTTCACTAACGCATCCAATCCAATATTCCAGTCTGCCAGTCGCACTATTCTCTTCGTCGATGCTCGCAGTAACAGGTTTTTCTCCCGCTGGCCACTTGTGTCGCCGCTCGCTCGTCGTCTGTCGCTAAAGCTCCAGACACTTTGATAAACTCATCCACTCCTGGCCCGGAGGCTCATCGTACTATTTATACTCTGCTGACATTGACCTGGAAAGTTCGACGCACCCCGAGTCACGCTTAGAGAAACTGGGGCAGTAAACCACTAGAAAATTATTCAGATAAATGCAGAAACTCAATACAACCAAAGTCAGCAATGCGCACCGCAAAAATGATTATCGTGTCTGCTCGCTTTTTGTAACAGATACGTGGTTCCTGGTTTATTGCTCATCTGTCATTTAAAACATCCCATTGCTGCTGGCACTATCATATAACTGATCTGTCCTTCACTTTCACTCGCTCACGCAGAACAAAGCAGCGAGCGCGTTACACTGCCCCCCTCCTCAAGTATGTTCGTCCCGAACAGACTCTGCAACATCCGAACCTTTGTAGAGTGCCAGTCGGTCGATGTGGCCAACCTTCGGCTTCGCCTGAGAGTCTTGATAACAAATCCAAAATACCACATAATTGATCTTGTTCAGAATCCTGTGGGGGCCTTCCCAACATTTCCGTAGCGACAAGCAGTACCTACCCTTTTCGCCCGTGGGTGTTGTATAGCCACACTAGTTGTACTTCTTGAAATAGATCACCTGGCATTCTCCTATCTCACCGCGTCTTCATCATGTCACTATTTATTCTGAATTGCTATCGAACAGAATCATGAATGCCAACTAGACTGTTACATAATTCGCTGGCATAATCAGGCGCTGCAACTTCCTCTTCTGTCGGTCAGCCAAACAGCAGGTCATTAGGAATGCGTAGCTCTATTAGAAACAGCATCCTTGATCGTGTCACTCTAATGGACTTGTGAACTGCCATGCAGTTAGCAAGGAGAAACAATGGCACCTTTGAATCCCAATCCTTTTGGCTGTCTGCCACAAAGATCGACAGGTACTGCTCAAGAGTTCAGTTAAGTCTCTCGGCCATTATATCCGACTGAGGGTGTAAGGCTGTAGTCCTAGTCTTTTTCATCCCCAGGATCTTTTTTTACCGGCTGGAAGACCACAGCATTAAAATTTCTTCCCTGATCGGAACAGAGTTCTAGTGGCATCCCAAACGTTGAGAAGACATGGTCTATGAGTGCTTAAGCCCCACTATGTGCTTCCTGGTTCGGGAGGAGAATGACCTCAGGCCACTTAGTAAAGTAATCTTGCGCCACCAGTAAATACTTATTACCTCTGTGACAGGCAAGGTACCCAGAATATCTACTGCCATTATTTTGAATGAGGCTCTGACATTGTATTTATGGAGGTGAACTTGTCCCTGGTCCTTGAGACCTTCCTCGCAGTGCAGGTGTCACACATTCGGCACAACTTCTCAACTTCCTCCCGACAATGAAGACAGTAGAAACTCAGTATAATTCTGTCAAGTGTCTTATTAACACCAAAGTTCCCACTGACTTCTGCATTATGCAGTTCCTTTAAGACTCCTGGAACCATGCATTCTGGGAGCAACATCTGTAACTGTGTATGTTTTCCATCATTATGTCCCCAGTTTATGTATATTATGCCGTTCTTCAGTACGAGGGAATTCCATTGTGTCCAGTATTCTTTTTTTGCTGCGCTCAGGCAAGATATCGCTTCCCTTTTTTGCCGACAGCCAGCTTCTTTCCCTTCTAGTAATGGCTGCAAAGTTGCATCATTCAGCTTATCTGTAATAATACCCTCATCACTTCATGTAGGTAACCCATTACAATATAGAGATACTTAAATTCGTTTCCTTAGTACAGTCAATGATTCACCACTTTTGTCTTCCTGTCGTTCACAATGACGACAGAATGGCTCACATGGCCTTCTTGAAAGTGCACCTGCATTGATTTGAAAGCATCCAGATCTGTGCTGTATTCAGAAATCACATTCTTGAAGATGCTGTATCTACCGAGCTATTTGACGTTCGGGGTTCTTAAAGTTTAGTACCCAGCATAATGAAACATGGTCGTTTCTTAGAATAAAATGTATGCCATAAAGGTAGTGGTGGAATTGTGAAATTGCTTTCACCATTGCCAGAAGCTCCGTAAGTGTGACACAGTAACTCCTTTTTGTCCTATGCAATGCTTCACTGAAATATTCTAGTTATCTTTTCTTCCCATCTTGAAAGTGTGACAACATATAGCTCCAATGCCTACATCACTAGCATCCGTGTCTAAAATGAACATGCCCTCACTTTTCGGGAAACCCAGGACTAGTGAAGATATCAAAATTTCCTTTAACGTACGAAAAGTATTTTCACACTCTGTGGTCCAATGAAATTTCATTTTAGCCTCAGTCAGTTCATGTAGTGGCTTGGCAATCGTGGCAAACCCAGGTACAAATCAACAGTTATAGGAACATAATACCAGTAAACTCCGGAATTAATTTTCGTCTGTTGGTGTCGGTCAATTTCTTATTGCTTTGGTCTTCTAGAGGTCTATTCCTCTTCAATGCACCGACACTACATGTCCCAAGAAATTTATTTTCTTTTGGAACAGTGGGCACTTCTTAAGAACTAGTTTCAAGTTAGCTGTGACCACAGTCTGGGGTATTGTGTCTAATCGTGATAGGTGCTCTTCAAATATCCTTCCTCACACAAAAATATCAACTAGGTAATCTCGACAGATATCTAAAGGCAGAACTTTTTCTATCAGGTGTTTGAAGGTGGCAAGGGCATAACAGCCCAAATAGCTGCAGTTTGATCTGCCAGGTTCCTTTCTCTTGGACACAAAATGCATTCTTCTCTTGATCATCTGGGGCCACCTCGCACTGACAGTACCCATTTTTCATGCCAAAAGTATAAAACCATTGTGAACCTGCTAAGCTATACAATGTTTAATCTATCTTTGGAAACGGATAAGTCTTTCTTTGTCACATAATTAAGTTAGCGTTAATCTACACAAAACCTCAGAGAGCCACCTTTCTTCTTAACAAGTAAAATGGATGACGACCATGGTCTAACTGATGGTTCTATCACATCTAACTCCCTCATTTCTTTCAGAATTCCCTCAAATGTCTCTTGCGAAACTATTGGCAGTCGTCTTGGTGGCTGATTTATGGGCCTGGCATCTCCTGTATCAATATAGTGGCAGGTCATGTTATTCCTTCCAAGGTCATTTGATCCACAGGAGAAAGCATCTCTATTTCTCCGTAGTTATTCAGAGACAGCCTTCTCCCTGTGGCAGTTTAGATTTTCTCTTGTTCTTACTAGTAGTTTATCCAGTACCTCTGGTAGAATCTTCTGGAACATTTTGAAGTATCTGTGTAACCTGCTTGCAAACACCTATTATAGCCCCCTCCTCAAGACGAATGTCACTATTAGACAAATGTATTATTTATCTGAAAAACCGTCAGAATTAGAAGATACTAATGTCCTTGCTACAACGACTTTACCTGGTAGAACGCCATTCTTCTCTACTGGCTCAATTAGAACCTTGTAGATTTTCCTGTAATGACAATTTCACTAGAAGCGGGCAGCACAGTAGATTGACCACAGACTACTGGGCAGCTAATTGGGGAGGCAAAATCATTGCGTGTTGACATTACCAACTCTGAACCGCCTACCCGTAGCACAAGTCGAGTATTGATACAGCACCCCAGCCTATGCAGTACATCAAGCCCCAAAATACATTCAACCTCTATTTCTGCTATGTATATATCCTGCTTTTTGCTAAGGTCACCAAGCTTCAAGATTACTTTTCACATACCTCTAAGAGGCGTGGTGTCACCTGTTACTGTAGTAAAATATAATCGTTCCATACTGTCGTCGGGCGATCTCTGGAGGAAGGCCCGAGGATGCCTGGCCTTACTACTGTAATGGTCGTCACTGTGTCGACGACCATTTGGCAAGGAACATCATTCAGACTCCCCTCCAACAGTATTACATCTCAAACCTTTTCCACCAAATGTAAATGTAAGAGCATTGGGGCTTTCCCTCCAGCATTCACTTACCTTGCCCCCCCCCCCCCCNTTACAAGTTTTCCGAACGTGCTGTATTCTCACCTGCCTCTCGCATCCTCTTTTGCCTCTGCTGCTTCTGTTGCTTCTGCTGTTGTTGTGGCCAGTAGGCTCTCATGTGCCCCAGATGTCCACATGACCAACACTCCGGCCGTTTAGTTTGGGGGCGGCGAGTCTCTGTAGGTCGGACTCTGGAAGCAATGTCCCTCATTGTCGTCTGCAACTCCTTCAATGTTTTCGTTATTCTGTCTTCGCCGTCTTCGTTCGTCGTCACTGCTCGTACCGGATGTCGGTATGCAGCCCCCTGTCTTGCTGTCTTCACCTCCACTGCTCGGGTCAGGGGATCCTGCATGTTGTGGGGTGCAGCCAGACATACTGTTTTCTGTACCTCTGCGTCGGCGATGGCATTGATTACGAAGCCTACTGCGATGATGTCGCGCGCCTTCTCTGTGCACCCTTCCTGAAATGGTTGAGACAGACGCATGTTATCTTGCCATAACTCCTGCAGTGACTCCCCTGGTTGCTGGGTGTGACTTTGCAGCTATGCATGCTGTGCATGACGGAGGTACCGGTCACGAAACGTAACTCCAAGTCTGTCACCAATGTGGCGTACTCCGGTCGATATCGCTCTACCAGAGGTTGTAGTATCCTCAGTGCTGGGTCTATCAGTACAGCCGCGAGGTAGTAAGCCCACTGCTCGGCTGACCAGCCATTCAGCGTGGCGACTATTTCAAACAGGCGTTGGTACTCCCGCCATGAAATCTAGCCATCGGAAGGGGCGGGCTTAATTGAGACATCATTCCCCTCTCCTGGTAGCACAACACCAATGCCATAGAGCTGATGAATATCCTCCGAAGTTGCTGTGTTGGTTGCAACTTGTACTGCTTCCTCACATTTCTTGGCTGGCGATGTTGAGTTAGTATAACACCGTTGCTTAATAAATTCCTGCCTTTCGTTCTTCAGTGCACTCATTTCCTGTTTCATTTCATTCGCGATGCTGTCCATTCTTTCACTGACGCTGTTTGTTTTATTGTCCACACAGTCAATTCTCTTGTTCACTACCTCGCGAATGCCTTCTATTTTCTTATCTTTATGATCTATTTCTTGTCTACATTCTCATTTACACTATTTACATTATCGTTCACACTACTAATTTTACTATTAAGGTTATTTACTGTTGCGCTCACTTGAGTACTTAATACCTCGATTAATACTCGCAGTGCTTCACTTTCTGGAGACTTTTTTCTAGCAAACATTCACTGCGATGGTTGTGCAAATAGTCTTATTATGTCGGCCTACAGCTACTAAAATTAATTACATTTGTTTTAAAATCACCTATTAATAGCCTATAGCCTTACTTCATTAATACTTGAATGCTTCCATCCCACTTCTGACACCAGTGTTGCAATTCGCCTGAGGGGCGTATTGGAGTTAGTGAGGGCTGGAGGTCGCAATAAAAATAAATGAACTAAGTTTTATTTTTAATTTATTCACACAACTATTACTTACGCCACTAATCTAATCTATCGCTCTCCGCTATTGATGATTTAATTTCTCAATGAGCGCAATATTTAATGTCTATATTAACTCTAATTAATATCCTTAGTGGCTCGGTTTGGTTAAAGACAATTAACTCCTACTCATCGTTAACACACTTTCTGTCTGTCTCTTGCCATAATCTGTAACGTATTTCACTCGTGCATAAAATCCAATAGTCCAGTCTGCCAGTCGCACTATTCGCTGCGCCGATGCTTGCAGTCGCAGGTTTTCCTCCCGCTGATCACTTCTCTCGTCGATCGCTCGTCATCTGTCGCTAAAACTCCAGCCACTCATCCACTCATCAACACATCCACTCCAGGCCCATGGGCCCGTCACACTATTTATACTCTGCTGGCCTTGACCTGAAATGTTCCATGCACCCCGAGTCATGCCGACAGAAACTAGGGCAGAAAACCACTAGAACGTTATTCAGGTAAATGCAGAAACTAAATACAACCAACGTCAGCAGTGCGCGCCGCAAAAGGATTATCGCGTAGGCTCGCTTTTTGTAACAGATACGTGGTTCCTGGTTTATCACTCGCCTGGCATTCAAACATTCCATTGACTTTCCGCCACTGCTTTCGTGTAATTGCTCTGGCCTTCACTTCCACTCGCTTGCGCGGAACAAAGCAGTGAGCGTGTAACAATGCTATGACTTCAAATATTATTTTATAAGTTTGAAATGAATTACGGGTGAGCTGCACAACAAATTCCTAAGAAATGTATTTCACGGCGTTCTAAAAACATGAAAAATTATTTTGAACTGTAGACCAACGAACGGGTTTGGTCAATTTTGGTATTTAAAAGTAAAACAATAAAAATTTTAAATTCCTATAGCTTGTTTTAGTCATCAGCTATTTAAAAAAATATTTTCCGCCATTGGCAAAATTTTTAGACCATTATTTAATATCACAATTCAACAAGATATTAGCATAATATGTTAAATTTTAATCAAATATATGTATCCTCTCTAACGCCTTTTACCACCCGTGTGTCTCACAACTTCCCGCGCACTGCGTCAGGATTATTGGCTGACGGTTAGGAAGTGCCGCGTCTTCACAAATGTCAGAATTCCGTTACCTACACAATGCGCAGTATACGTAAGTGAGTTGTTCCGATCCCACACTACTGGCGCATCAGTGTACCTGCTAAGTCACTTTACTTCCGGCCTGTCTCGCGCATCAACCGTATATCATCTAGAGTACAAAAGCTTTGTGCACTGATTTCACGTTGATGTGAACTGCTGGCGGGAAAACGCTAAAAAATCACAAACACTGCCCTAATTGGTGTAGTAGTTTATCTAGAAGGCGTGTGTATTTGTGTAGACAACAGCGTGGTTAAACTACGAACATGCTAATTATTGCGCACAACAACACTAAATTATGCAAAGTGAGTTTAAGTTAAGATAATACGTTTACGTGAGGTGCAGTGTTCATTATTATTTTCAACCGACATGGCGAAACAGGCGTATTAGCGATTCTTGTTCCGTTTCTTTATGCAATAATGACGGATCAAGCATGCGGTAATTCTCTAGCATCTGCACCCACGCAGGGTATTGAAGGAGGCCACTGTGCGTGTCTCTTCAACGTTTGCCCCTTGGCTAGTGCCTCGGCCTCCCGCCACGCGGACCCGGGTTCCTTCCCGGTGGAAGTTAAGCACGTAAGAAACGAAGCGGACGTTGCCAGTTGACCAGAGTGTTTTCTCAGGGTATTTCAAACTCCCCCCCTTCCCCCCTCAGGCATCGCGTTTCGACGCCACTTTCCCACAGAATGGGTAGAGACGATGGTTTATCGCGAGACACGTAGACTGTTTCCTAGGATTGAACGTGATGTCCGGCAGTTTTCTTACCTTCGTTACCTGTCATGCATCTATGAAATTACTACCATATTGCATTGGACCATTGACGATTTTGATACTACAAGGCAGAACGTTTGTCATTACACTCTAAAAAAAATCGTACAAAGTTTCTGTAATGCAAAACAAATCATTTCTCGGTGACAGTTTTGTTTACAGCAACACAATGTAGATTTAATTCAAAGATGAAAATTCAGAAACAAAGATTTGCGGTAAATAAATGTTATCATTATACGTTTTTTATCGCAACATTACCTTCATTATGAGCAAAAAAAAAATGAACATTCTTTGAGCTGCTTTTGTTCAAAGAAAATTACGTACTTCTTACCGAATACAGCGGTTTAGCCATATTAAAAGTTTTCTGTCGTACATTGTAGTTTTCAATACGGAACTGCTATCCGTTCCGACGTAAACATTAATGAACCAATATATTCTGCAGTTATGAAACTGCAACTGTGCAAGTGTACTGTACTGTCCTTCTGTAGACGTTACATGTCATTCTGCAGACGTTACATGTCCTTCTGCAGACGTTACATGTCCTTCTGCAGACGTTAAATGTCCTTCTGTAGTCGTTACATGTCATTCTGAAGTGCAGTGATTCTCCAAATAACTAATCTCAATTCTTCCCCAGAAGTGATGTTTTATGGCCCATGTCTCTACCTGACATAACCTACCTGTCAAAAGTAGTCTGAACACAATATGACAAAGTTGTCGTTTGGTGAAGGGCGTAAGGCCACTAGTAAAGAGGCGAGGGTTCGAGTCTCGAAGCCGTACTAGGTTTTTTTTTTAAGTGAACGTGATTTTGAAATATTTGTTGCTTCTCTCTTCTTTAAAAATTACGGTGGTTTTTCAGAGCACAAATTTTCTTTACGGTATAACTGACATTACCATAAAGCCGTCTGCTGATATGTTGTAACGACAATGTAAAGGTCTCATAGTCACTAATGTGTAGATTAAACAAGGATTATGTTTGTGGCTAGCCTAAATTGCAGTGGTTCTTGTTTAAACTACTTTTTTTTTTGCGGCAACAAATAATGTCATGCAGCAAAGAAAGCAATTTATAGTGTGGTCTAAAACTGCAATATCCAATCAAATAAGAATAAAGTAACGAGAGTGTGACTGAATATATGTTGACTCAAAAAACTTTCGCGATTTTCCAGTGTGTCTAAAGCCTCTATGCCACAATGCATGATTCCTTGGCCGATTCTATGCAAGCCTCCATGGCTGCATGTATTGATCGTTCTATGGAAGATTTGGCCATCTACTGGCCGTTTTCATGGACGTTCATTCTGTAATTGTTCGTGTGAATTTTTTGAATTAAGGTTACCTACAAGGCGGAAATTTTAGCCAATCAATCAAACACGAATAAATAGTAAATAAAAAACACACAGTGTTAACTGATTTTAAAACAGCATTGTGTGAAAGTTATGGTAAACATTCATGTTTATTTAACACAAAAGTTCAAATTATAACATCAAAACGATTTGGCTCTGTGCAGAAACGCATATTACTGAAGTCGTGAATGAAGATTGTTCCTGAACCACAGTTCCAGAAGTAAAATCATGAAAAATGCACTCATCTTTAATTGTGCGGTAACAAGTATCGTTGGACATGTTATTACAAAGAACCCACAATAACTGCTTGAACGCAGGCTCGGGTAGAAGGTCTCGTGGAAGCTTCCGCCCGAGCTTGTACGGAAAATTGTATCCTGGCATACAGGCTTAAGAATAGAGTAATAAGACGCCCGAGGGACGTATCTGAGTTCGTGAGG
Source organism: Clitarchus hookeri (assembly GCA_002778355.1). Lineage (NCBI taxonomy): Eukaryota > Metazoa > Arthropoda > Insecta > Phasmatodea > Phasmatidae > Clitarchus > Clitarchus hookeri. The sequence continues at coordinate 95,096 of NQII01000205.1, read as the reverse complement.
GATGGAGTTCTTAATTAAAATAGAATAACAAAATTTGATTTTTTATTTATTCACACAGCTATTATTTACAGCAGTAATCTATCTATCTTCACTATTACACTTTTTAATTCTCAGTGAGCTCAATATTTAATGTATTTTTTTCCACTATAATTAACGTCCTTATTAATGTATCTGTTTGGTTATAGTCAATTAACTCATACTCATCATTAACACACGTTCAGTCTGTTGTCATCACTTGTACTGTCTTTCACTCCCGCATCCAATCCAATAGTCAAGCCTGCAGTCATACTCTTCCCTGCTCTGATGTTCGCAGTCGCAATTCTTCTTTCCACTGGTCACTTCCGGCACCACTCTTTGCTCTTCTCGTTCGTCGTCTTTCGCTCGATGCCGCACAATCGTCCAAACTTCCAACTGTCACGAACTCTCCCCTCCACTCCACTCATCAACTCAACCGCCGGCTCGGGAGCCCGAAGTGCTTTTATTTCCGTTGCCCTGACCATCTGGAAGGTTCAACGCGCTCCTAGTCACGCTTAGAGAAACGAGGTCAGTAATCCAGAGCAGTCTTCAGATAAACGGAGAAATGAAATAAACGCAAGGCCAGGAGCGCGCGGGATAGTAGCGCTATCGCAGCGCCACTCGCGGCGGCAAACCAGTGTAAGCTGGTCTTTGTCTTCGCCACCCGCTCTTGGGTTACGTGTGCGACCTTCACACATTTCTGCTCTCGCAAGGGATGCGAACCAGCCAACGCGTAACAATAGGCAAGTACAGTCGGTTCACGACTGGAAGGAACTTTTGAAAATCGACCTTTGAAAAAACACCCTAGCCGTTAGCTACATGCATATAACATTACAAACAGTGGCGAGCGCGGATACAGTTATGCCGTAAGGTTGCCAGCACAAAGAGAGGAAATAGTTCCAAAGTTTTAACGTAATTGTTAATTTATCGCTTACAAATGGGTGTCGAAAAGACTTGTATCTTATTATGCCAATTATTAATGACGTCATGCTAACGTATTTAGATTTCAATGTTTCTTGCATAGTCACATGATCACGCTCAAGGTGAAAGTAGAGAGGACATTTGTTTACAAACCTTCGTTCCGTGTTTTGTTGGCGAGATGTGGTTGACACACATGCCAAAGAATTTGAGCGATTATCTTGTTTAACCTATAATAATTCATTTATTGGTTTTTTTTTTTTACTAATATCCGCTCTTTATTATTTCTCGTTGTGCCGATTTCTTTCGTTTCTGATACCTGTATAAGAGATTACTCGTAGTGCGTTCTCACGTGTTTAATATTTTTTAAATTTATTTCAGGTTTGCTTAAAATTTTATTTACTGTGTTTTACATTGTATGTTGCGGTAGTTTTTGTGTGCAGTCATGAGTTCTAGCAAGGCGAATAAAATATAAGTCACCAACGCCAACAGGACATCATTAACCTCACCGAATCTTTGTATTCCCTAACTAGGCGAGGGGAAATGAAACCTTGCAACGTCGCGGAAAGAGCGGCAGAAATGTTGAAACGCTCCAGATCCACAGTTCTAAGGTATGTTAAATATATGTAGTATTAACCATTGCGTTTGCAAGTTGTGTGTGCTAAGGTCAATTATGTTGGCCTACGGAATGTGTTTACAAGAACATAAAGAAAATTTGGTAATAACTTGTCTACGTGTCTTTTTAACGTTTTATTTGCGTAATTATTTAGTTTACGGGGCTTTTCTGTAAAAATAACAATAATTTCACGGAAAATGGTATATTTCCATTCCACTAATAATGCAGAACACGAATATACGAGGGGCATTAACGTCCGACTAATTTCGTAACATTTTCCCACCTAACCTAACAGAACCTAACCCCACGATGGGTGAATCACTATTTAAAATTTTTAAACTAACCTAGGATTGCTGGGTTTTACACTAACGTAGGATTTAGGGATTTTACAGTATACTAGGATTGTAGGGTTATATAGACTCAAATGTGAGTGTATGAATCACCTAACCAAAAGGTGGTATTACAATGTGTAATTAAAAATAAAAACTACTTTGTGTTGGAATTTGTGTACCGCTGCGAGGAATTCTTCATAAACAACCCAATATATACAGTGGAAATTTATTATAAATAAAACTGACAATGGTAATGAAAATTGTCTCTATAGTGAGTTTGTTATAGCCAATTAATTTTATATAGGTTATGGAGAGATGGTGCATTTTAAGATTCTGAAGAAACTGCTTGTTTTGTATTTAGAAGTTACATTGTGGCATTAATTGCCATTGTTATACATCACTAAATAGATTACAGTCGATATAACTGGAACTTCCCCTACTATTATACATATCTGTATCACTTCACTAAACACGAGAGGACATCGTAATCGATGAAATCGCCGTCATAATCTTTTAAGAAAACAATTGTGTATTAATGCATTTCCCCAACACCTCTGTTCTACAGCCATTGTCTTTTAGTTATTGTAAATTATCAGTGTCATATTTTTCACTTTCAGTGCTACATAGCCAACCTAATTTGCATAATTTAAAAAGGACCATAATTCAGTTTCTGGGTCAACTACAGTTACTGATACCAAAAACATACAAGGGTCATCGTCATGGACAATGCACCATATCACAGCACACAGGTGTGAGCTCCAACCTTTTGTTTTTGAATAAATAAAATGTTTATATTGTTTGTGACATGTTAGATTCTGTGCTAGTCAACACAGATCAGGAAAACAGTTACATGTAGTATGATAAAAAGTTAAAGAATGCCGAGCACAGTATAGACATTCTTATCACGTTCACATTATAGAAGTCTCCAATCATACATTTGGTATCCAATAAATACTATGCAACCAACCAACTGTTTAAAAGTTTATATTTTGGAAAGAATTGTGCTTAATTCAAACATTCTATACAACAGGCATACTGTTGGCAACATTCAAGGGTAATACATTTTAATTTGTTGTATCGTGTGGTGATTTGAGCTGGAGAAGTTCCCCAACAGTAGCTGGAGGAAGGATGCCATCATCAATTGGCTGCAGGAGCACAAAATTCCGTTTGTTGTATCCTTTTTTTGCAAAATCTTTTTGTGTAGTGTTAAATTGTAGGGTAATGCTGTTGAGCATTATATGTAAAGTAGCAGTCTACATCAGAGAGCAGCTATTGAAGCATGTAATTTTTTGAATAATTGGTTTATAATTTTTGGAGTAAAGTTGGATGTATTCATTTCTTTTTTTTTTACAGTTGCTGCTGTGTTGAGTTGTTTATGTACTTTTTTGTTTTGATCTATGGTAATTCTGTAGCAAATGGAATCACTAAAATCCATAAGTTATTACCGGTACTTCTAACTAACTAATAAATAAATAAACAGTATTTATAAATACTGCAGCTTATGCCTTTAGGATGTATTAACTTAATGCAAACTGGAGATGTTAGGATACACCATTGTCAGCTTCTTTAATTATTGTAAACAACAGTTCTCTCTAATATTTTGTTTACTGGAGCCACATGTTTTAGTTATGTTTAATATGTTATTGTAATTTTTTTACCAAATCTGTGGCATACTTATTTTGTTCCTTCTCTAAGCATTTGCCTAGCAAATTGTTTCAATTTAATTGTTTGAATATTAGACATTAGTGAAACCAATGTCTTCGTATTAGTTTTAAGTTACATTTTTGTTTGGAAAAATATTTTAAGATAGCAACAGATGTTAACAGCATTAAATACGGGGCCGGAACCCAACAAAAAAGTAAACACAGCGGCCTACCGCCACCTCAATTATTTGAAAAAAGTCTGTCTGGTTGCATTTTTGTTGCAAACCCACTATAAGAGTTATGGGAACTTCGGTTCCTGACCTCGTGACNTATTGTGCCACATCTATAACATGTAATCAAAGTGAAAGTTTTTCTCCGCCACCCAACCCCCCCAGTCAAAATAAAACCTACACACACACGCGCGCGTGCGAAACATCAAATTTTTAATACTAATATTTTGGGTTTATAGAATGAAATGTTTTTCGCTTGCATCGTATATTCTTTTGTGTGAAATTCTCAACATTAAAAACTTTGCGCTTGTGGAATATCCATTAATAATATATACATGACTTTTATAATGGGTACGTGCATGTACGAACACATGTACACACACAGTGGAATGTAAACATTGCATGTAAACATTACCATGTGACTGCCACATGGCAATGTTTGATTACATTTGGAGGAAGGATACGAAATGGGCTTGAAAGTAGATCTTTAGCAGGGCATCAAGAAAGTCTCTTCCAGTCGTGAACTGACTATACACGGAAATGCAATGGCGGGGCGGCCCCTTTGATGTGAGTACTGGCCCCATTGACTGGCTGCACGAGGCTCTGTGACGGCACGTGTGTCTCACTACTGCGTACTGCAAAACGCTTCGTATTTGCTGGGCTGCAGACTGGCAAGGAAGTTGTCAGTGGAGCGGCGGCTCTTAACGCCGTGGTCTTGAGAGGCTACGAGGGTGAAGCGGAGTCAGTATGGAGTAGCGTCGGAAAGAAAGGGCGGAGGAAACGGGAGATCCCCGAGGAAACCCGCCGACCAGTGGCATCGCCCGGCACGATTCCCACATTCGAAAATCCGGGGGCGAACCCGCCGGGAATCAAACCGTCTTGGTGGGAGACGAGAAGTCTAACAACTACACTACCGCGGTCCCATTGTCATTTGAAACACAGTCATTCCGTATTATAAAACTGTACCGAGCAAGACTTCACAACACATTATTTAGGCCTATTTTATTACTTAAGCAGGGGTCTTTTCCCTATTGGCTGCTGCCATAGTCAGCGCTTATTCCAATACTGAGTTCGCCTACACGAAATTAAACCACCCGAGTGCTGAATATATGTTGCTGGTTCAAACTTCTCCTGTGGGGACGCGGTGTGTAGTGGTCAGAATACTCGCATCCCACTAAGGCGAACAGGGTTCGATTCCCGGCGCGGTCGCTTCCGGATTTTTGCATTTGGGAATCGTGCTTGAAGATGCCGCTATTAGGCGGGTTTTCTCGGGGATCTTCCGTTTCCCCCGACATTTCATTCCGGTACCGCTCCATTATCAACTAGCTTCACCCTTATTGGCTCTCAAGACCTCGCTGTTAAGAGTTACCGAAATCTCTACACTCCACTCCCCACTCCAAACTTCTCCAGGGAGTCTCTTATAAGCGGAGGTCGAATGATGTATCTAAAACATACACATTCAGGCTGTAACCAAATGATTACGCTGATTTTAAATGAATATAACTTTGTAATGCAAGTAATTACATAAACCATGTTTGTTTCAGAAATACGCATAACAACGAAATTTTATTGCAGGTCATTTGTTTTACTTGTTACTTTCGTATGATTGTATTTCAGGTCACAATTTCGCCCGTAGGAGCGCGGACTCTGCTGAGTCAGTAAAGTGGCTTCTGTGGAGGCAAAGGAACGGCGTGTTGTGTGGCTGGCTGAGACGAAATCGCCAACCAAAGTGCAACGAAATTTTGGAACTAAGTAGTCGAAGCAGCCGCCGGATGTAAATTTGTGAACACCATTTTTCACCATATATAAAAAAAGAACTTTCCTTTGCAGCAAACAGCATTTTCTAAAAAGAAAAAAAAACCCGCGTTTTTTTAGCACTGTTCAGGAAGTTCAAAATTCTCTGGTTTCAAAGAAAGAGCCGTTTGAGCCTTGTATGCACCCAATTTCAGACGATTGCATAAAACTCTGTGCATTGTAGTATTCGGTACCTGGAACTCACGTGATACGTGTCACTGTTATTTGTTTAAAGATCTGGCGAAGGCTGTACGAATATTTTCCACAGTCTGATTGGCGAAAGTTTTGTTTGGCGATTTCATCTCAGCTAGCCACACTACACACTGTACATTTTCCTGCACTGATGCCATTTTACTGACTCAGCAGCGGCCGTGATCCTAGTGTCAGAATAGTGAACTGGAACGGAAGCATATGAACGTGATAAATAAAATAAATAACCTACAATGAAACGTCATGCTTTCGTGTATTTCTGAATCAAATGTGGTTTCTGGCGTGATGTTTCTTACGAAGTAATTATCATTTAAAATCAGGGTAGTAATTTTGGGACATTGTGTACTTCTACACCACATAATTTGCTAGCAGTTTATATTGCAAAGTAATACGTTCTCTAGTTTTTGGGCGTTAATTGGCGGACGTCCCGAAAAGTTGCTAGCGAGAGACGCCAATTTGCTGGCGTGTGCGGCTGGAGTTGGTGGAGTGAGCTGCTGTTTCAACTCAGTACAGTTAAACCCTGTGTAATAGCGACGTGTGTAGTATAGCCTATTCGCGGTTCCTTTGCACTTTTTAAATTAAACATTTAAAAATTACCCCATGAATGACGAGTTTGGTTATTTGCTATATGTCATACAACACAAGCGTTTTATACTTATAAAAGTATCATTTTTGGTTAAATTGAAATTTTATTTATACCTTATTTATAAAAAACATTATATTACATTTATCAACAATAAGAATAAAAAACCAGTAATAAAATAGGTGTGTTGGTAATGCCTAGAAAGAAATAGGTCTCACGAAAAATATTAAACAGTGTGCGCACGAATTTGCATCGACATCCCTTTGGTGTAATTTATAGACTTGGTTAAGCTTAGTTAGCATGATGCGGAGGAGTAGTCTTAGAGTATACCTTCAGCAGGGCTTCAGAGAATGTCGAAGTGAGCGTGAATGGACTATAGTTAGGCAGGACTGTGGCGGCGGCATAGAGGCTGATGGCGCGGCCTTGGCGCACCTCCTGCTCGCACGAAGACGTGCCGTCGCGCCCAAAGGCGGCTGGCTTGCAGCTGTATCGGCAGCTCCATCGCCGCCGCGCGGGTGGTCTAAGCGAGGCGCGCGCCGCTAAACCCTCCGACCGGCTCGTGGCGCATTGCACACTTCTTACAAGTCGTCTGCCAGGCGCTGCTTCAACTGTGTTGCAGAGTGTGCTTCAAATCCGTGTTTTTCGACGAAACTATTAAACGTTCCCCCGTATGTTTACCTACTACGCCATACCACAGACGAGGACGGAAAGGTACTTTAAACTTACCACGCAACTAGACAGATATAGCCGATTCTAGAACAAACGGCGAAGGGTGGAGGAGCCGGGGAGCCAGCCTTCATATTAGATGACGTCACCATCGCCAAATGGGATAACGTCATTTCCCTAAAAATTTTCCATTTTTCCCTGAAAAAACACTCAGAATTCCTAGAATTTCCCTCAAAATTTCCCTACCCAAATTTGTACGAGTCACTCAGTCTGAAAATAGCATGACTCTTCTATGTGGGTTGGTAACTCCATTTTGGTGATGAGAGGTTGAGGGGCCACTCTAAAATTACACCACAATTTGCCTCACAGCCAGATGCATTGAGCAACATATACCAGAATATTCTACTAAAATATCAGTCATCTAGGAGCTTCTGGGACAACTGATGATATTGTGAGGCGCCATGGTCACAATCTTGCATTTATATTTTCCCACTTCATTTTACCTCATGCTCAGCCATTTTACCTTGCTGCTTCATGCTCTAACATTCCTCCTTACATCTTTCGTCTATTCCCTCTCTTACCTCCCACGAGAAAGAATCAGAGGAGCCAGAGAGCTATCCGCCATCTTGGTTTTATATTTTGTTACTTCATTTTAACTCATGCTCTGTCATTCTGCCTTGCTGCTTCATGCTCTGTCATTCCTTCATACATCTACCATCTGTTCTCTCTCTTGCATATTTCACAGGAAAGAAGCGGTCAAAATGCTTGTCGGCAGGAGAGAACGGCCTCTAAGTAGATCCCTTTTCGCGCGATTAAGCATTACGACATTGGTCCCATGCAGTTTGTGCAAGGCGATACATTGAAAGAACATACCGAGATCTGCAAGGATTCGTCTACTGGGAGTCAGCAAGTGTTGCCGGCAATACCTCTTGCTGCATCGATGGGTACAGATTCAACAGGTGATTATGATGAGAGAGCTAATGCTAAAGAATGAATTGGTGCTGTAGAGTCGGTTTGTGTGGAATGTACACTTGCAAGACTTTCGTGTCAAGTCGACGAACTTCAAAATAAACGGTCGTCGGCTCTAAATACTGTCAAGCATACAACTCCTGCTATAAAGGAAAGTAAATATAATATATAATACAAAACAGGAGGTGAAGATGACCATGAAGAAAGCATTGATGAAAATGAACATGAGGACAGTGATTGTGCTGAAGTCAATTATGGCGATATTCTCGATGCACTGACACACTCCTTTAACACACTTGCTGCAACAAGCGACATGAAGAAGGCAGAAGATGCCGAGGTAACTGGCTTCGAATGAACTTGATTGACGTAGATACTTGATTGATCTTCAAAAACGTGGTGATCTCATGAACATTAAAGATATATCTTCAATCATTAGCAAACTGAATAATCTGGGATATATAGCATAATGTGATGAGCTGATTTCTGCTAAAATTGTAATTACAAAATAATAATAAATTATTAATAAAAAATAATTGATTTTGCTAAATTTTTGTGTGTCGTATCCGTTTTTTTCCTCGCAAATTTAAGTTTTGCGATGAGCACTCGACTATTAACGGAAAGAACTGCATATAAGAAGATAATTAAGGCTTAGGTATTAAAATGCATGAATAGTAAGCTGCATACAAAACATTAATTCTGTCGACATGTACAAATTTGGAGATAGTGGCAAACGAATGTAATTTCTATACATATGGGTGAGATACAAACCGAAGAATTGATCGAAGTATCGATCGAAGAATTGGGATTGATCGACGGATTGCGGTTGATTAACATATTGGTTTGATCGAAGGATTGGGATTTATCGAAGGATTCCGATTGATCGAAGGATTGGGATTAGTCGAAGGATGTGCATGGGTTACTGTGGATTGCCCAGCTACTGAACTTATATACATAATACGAAATGTTATCATCGCCTATTAATGTGGGTCTCACATAACCTATTTCGATAAAATCTAGTATTTAAAAGTTTAATAAAAAACTGTGAATAATTATGGTTGAAAATATTGCAAAAAAAACAACAGGCTATTTTGGCGAAATGTGCTATACCCCTTTAAATAAGCATCGGAGTTAATAATAATTTTGGAATTATTTTTCTGTAAGTTTTATATTAAAAATAGCTTTTGAGGAAAAAAAATTGAAATACATATTAACAATACTTGCTTAATTGTTAATAAAATATACCTTTTAGAGTAAAATGTCACCAACATTCAATGTGTAATGTGTAATTTTGCATGAGAATATAATTAAGTAAGTACGTAATTTTAATTTTGAAGTTTTTTTTTTAAATTCGTTATCCTTGTTTGAGTCATACGTATGCCTTTCAGTTAACGTCTCGGTGGAGGCAACATCAACCCACGACACCATCTGTGCGGAACATCATTAGTAGAGAAGAAGACGTTTTCTTTTCTGTCGATGTGACTAACGTTATGAACTGAAGCAACCACTGTAAAAAGGGGTATTGCTGCCACTGGCGGGAAAATACACAATAGTAGACTACACTTGTTTTATTAGGTCAGTTCGTACACTGAATGTAAAACCAAATCACTAAAACTGTACATGTTGCAATCATCGTCAGTAAATTTTAAAACGATATCGATCACCGACGACAACGCACGGCAAGAAAATATATCTGAGAAGGTAGTTGTGCGTAAGGTAACCCGGTTCGTAATGTGCACGCCTACCGCACAGATAAACTAGCATCAGCTCATTTTGTGGTTCTGGGAATCTTTGCAGCGCCGTGTCAAGCAGGTTCGAGAAAACGTGTTCCCACGGGACTCATTTATATCTCGACGAGCAGTCAGGTCTTCTGGTCGTCACACTTGATTGCCAGCCACTCTCCTACTGCGTTCATGGTACAACTTGAAATATATTCAGCATGTGTTAGAATTGATCATTTGGTATATTAGTATTTAGTAGCGTTCCTTTCGGACGCTGTCGATCACTTGCTCAGCGATGGTTGCGATTCGGCAATTTAGAATTTAAGTAAGTTTCCTTACATACTAAATATTAAATGCGAAAAACGTCATCATTTTAGTAGAATAACTTGGGTAACGTGACATTTTAATAAACTATAAGGGTCAATTAGAACGCAGCCCCAGAGTTATCGTAGTTCACTTCACACAAGAAAATATAATCCAATTTTACTCTGATGTTTTCGACGACATGCTGCAAAAACGGTGGTGCGAGTTGCTTTAGTTACTTACAAACATTAAAGGAATATTAATACCGGCATTTCTGTTACTTTGGATTTTGTAAAATAGTATCAGATGGAAAGTTAAAATTACACGATATCTCCGAAAAACACCAGATTTACACCAATGTTGGCAAACAAGTAGCACTATGGAAGACCATGTATACTGATAAGCTTTGAGAGGGTAAAATACACATATTTTCAAAATGGAGGCCATATAAACATTTTAGCTCAAACTTTTTTATCTACGAAACAGCAAAAAAAATTCAATTTAAAATTGTATGCTGACAGTGTCAATTACATCGATAACATTTTTCTATGCTTAGCCTCATTTCTCCGCCATTTTGAAAGATAGCCCTACATTAAATAATGAAATTTTATTATGTATTTCGGGAAACAAAAACACGATTACACCCAACTTTGGCAAATATGTAGCACTATGGCAGGCCATGTAAAATGATAAACTTTGTGAGGGGCGACACATATATTTTAAAAATTGCAGATATATAAATAATTTAACTCAGAATTTTTTATGTACGAAACTGCCTAACCAATTTAAACTTAACTTTGTATGCTGGCAATATCAATTTTATAGATAAAAATTATTTCTGCCAAGCTTCATATCTCCGCCATTTTGAAAGTTAGCCCCACATGAAATAATACAATTTTTAATGTCGTACCTCAGGAAACATTCAACACATTTCTTTTAAATTTGGCAATGAATTTGTAATATGGTCGGACATTAATTTGATTTAAGTTTGTAAGTCTCTTGTTTTCTGAATGGCACCTATAAAAACATTTTAGCTTGGTGTCCTATATCTACGAAACTATGTACAGATTTAAATTTAAATTTGTACATTGTAACTCTGACAATCATGGAATGTGCTAACACAGAAACTTTTTGTCCTCCATTTATGTATATCGTTACATGAACAATGTAGGTTTTATGCCATATCTCGAGGACCAATCAACCGATTTATACCAAAATTTGACGCAAGTGTTGCTAGAGTAGGGTATGTAAATTAGCATGTGTTATGTGCGGTATTCGTGTTTTAATGGGGTTTATATAAATAGTTTGGATTAATCTGTTATATCTATGAAACGTTTCAAAAAATTTAACCAAATTTTGTACGGAAACAGTATTAATTAGAAGCATCACTTCTGCATACAGAGATTATTTTCTGCACTACTTTTTTTTTTTTTTCGAAGTATTGTCAGCTTAGTAAAATGAACATTTTTTCATATTTCCGTAAGAATCCAATTCATTTACACAAAACATTGCACACCTACAGAAGGACATGTAAAGTTACATAAATTAAATGGGGCCAGGCACTGATTTTCAAAATGGTGGCCGTTTAAGTATTTTGATATATGTGGAATATTTATTTAACAATTTTACCAAATTTGAACAAACTTTTTATGCTGACGGTATCTATTATACGCATAGTATAAATAAAAAATGTTTACGATGTTTTGTAAGATAGCACCGATTTAGAAAAAAAGGTTTTTATGCCTTATCTCAGGTACCAATGAACTGATTTCCATCAAAATTTCACACAATTAGTGTTATGATAGACCGTGTAAACTTATGTGTGTTGAGTTGCTGAGACGTTATTTTTAAAATGATGGCAATGTAAATATTTAATGTTAATGAACCCTATCATTCAAAACATTACACTGATTACATGCGAAGTTGACGCTCCAAATCTCACCTCCATGGTGCAGCTGTTTGCACGCTAGCTTAATTTTACCAGTTTTTATGAATTCGAACCCTGGGTAAGTCAGTCGTGTATTTTAATTGTCTCGGTAATGTTTCACATGTTTCTGGTTTCATCTCTAATTAAATTGCTGTCACTCAGACTTCAACACCTACCTACCAACTAAGCTTTGAGAACTTCACTTAAATTTATTTGCCCACATGTAGAGGAAAGTCGGCTCATTAGCTATCAGTAACATCTTGTATTTAAATTCTTTGTTTTTTTCTCAGTACGCAGCCATTACCCAACACGCTGTCCCACCTAGTTTTAGTCGTTGGTATTATGGGAGATGACTTATAAGTAAACTAAGTTACAATGTGAAAGACGAGACTAGGGAGTTCGGAAGCGGCATTTGCGTGTTTGTGTCATTCATCAAAATTTTCATATTTATTTGTAACAATAAATTTTACGCTGAACATTTGCTGGTATATACCGCAGAACCATTACGCCACAAGAGTACTGCTTAATGATATGCAATTTTTCAATAGTACCATAAATTATTTGTACATTCCTACTCTAAAGTTAACTTTATACAGTGCACATATTGCCCCTCCCTGACACTCAGACTGGTCAACCTCTAAGCTCTCTGTAAATATTCTCTTGCTCCGTATTTAGAGTGTGAGTTACGCAGTGGGCCTGCCTCGATTTCTATTAAAGTTTTTATTATCAGTTCTATTGCGAAGTTAAATCAGAGTACCTTCTCTTCCGTTTAACCACACGATAGTTGCATGTTAGGTTATTACAATCATTTATATAGAAGATTTACAAAATATTTTACATTAAGGATGGTTAGGACAACTAATTATTTAGTAACATTTTGGAAATTTGAAAGAATAAATCAGTAGGTTTTACAAAAAAAAAAAAAAAAAAAAAAAAAAANAATGTTGTAGTAAAGAGGAACTACAAGGGAATTATTTTTGCATGACATAGATAATTCGTTATTTATTGTATCGTGATATCCAAATGAGTAGAGCATGCGGTGCATAACAAAACAGACAGCGTGAGTACATTCGTCTGAAAGTGGTTGGGTAGTTCAGTCTTTGTGTCTCTTCACTGGAGCAAGGACTCTTGGGTGGCTCCTTTGAACTGTATATCGAGTACAGCAGAAATACCGGATCAGCGGCATGCGTGGAGTAGCAGTCGAAAACTATAGAATATATTTTCAGCTTAAAGATTACACCCACAACTGTCCTCCCTCTTGAGTACCTTCCACCCTCGCCGTTATCGCCTGACGCTTCCTTTTCGGCTCTTCCGGGGCTGCGGTGGCTGAGCGGTTAGACTGCTCGCCTCCCACCAAGGCGAACCGGCTTCAATCCCCGGCCGGACCACTCCCGGATTTTTGCAAGCGAGAATCGTGCCGAACAATGCCACTGGTCGGTGGGTTTTTTTATTTATCTCCCGTTTCCCTCGCTATTTCATTCCGGCGCTGCTCCGTTCTCACCTCATTTCACCCTCATCGGCTCTCAATACCTCGTTGTTAAGAGCCGCCCAAATCTCTCGACTCAACACTTCGACTCTTCCGCCTCTCAAACTGCGCAAGGAGAAAGAACCTTTTCATTTGAACCGCACTTGTAAACTTCTGGGCCTCCTAACCTCACGTCTTTGACCTCTTCGCGGTCACAGCCACCATAGGTGTTGGTGACACAGGGGATGGGTGCGGAGTATGTGGAAGAAGTGATAAGGGAAATAGTGGAAGGTTGAATGAGTGAACGAAGAGTTTTGGGGGCTCTTAATATCGAGATCTTGAGAGCCGGTAAGGGTGAAGCGAGGTGAGTATGGAGCATTGCCGGAATGAGGGGAGGGTAAAACGGCCCCTAAAAAACTGGTTGACCAGTGGCATCGTCTGGCACGATTCCCACATGCAAAAATGCAGGAGTGACCCCGAAGGAAATCGAACCCGGTTCGCTCTGGTGGGAGGCGAGTAGTCTAACCACTACATAACCGCGGCCCCAATGGCGGAAGGGGGCAGTTAACTGGGTGTGGCGTGGTGGGTGTTGAACCTCGGTGACTTGCACTCTGGCCGAGCTCTGGGAACGTCACCTGATGTCATCCGTGCCTCAAACCACGCCACGAGTCGCTTCCCGGCACCTCCCAGGACACATTTCGTCATCGACCGAGAATGCAGTCACGCTACTGCCGGAGAGGGATTCGTTATGGCGGCAGGAGTTCGGCCTTTGTTTAGTACGCGCTCGTCCACTCGCAGAATATTCACGGCTGGAGGTCGATCAACTCTCTGATTAATAATACAAATTATTTTATAAAGCCTACCTGCCCCAACTTAAGATCACCATCCTGATCAAACGCTGTGATAAAAAAAATGTTGTTTGACTTATATTGTAAAAGTAATTTGTAGTGGAGTGCGCAAGTGAGTTGCGCAATAGCAAATCTCCATATTCCAACATTGGACTGCTTTCCTGCCAATATAACTATCAAAAACAACGTGTTTGGGATATTTGTACACTTCCACTGACGTAGTATTGTGACTAGATTATATTCAGGTTAGTCAAAATATTATATTCATATAAAAAAGGGCGAAGGAGTCTGTTTAAAATTTAAATGTAAATAAATGTTTATCACTGCTGAGCATGTGAATTTGACGGAGGTACTGGCGACGAGAGAGTCGATTTTGTAACATGTAAGAAGTGGAAAATTGATCTTACTCATCTTTTTGCTACGGCTCCTATCATGTATTTCCAGATTTATTCTGTGACACACGTGTAAAATATGATTTCAACTGTCTCCAGTTATATTAACGGAACCATAAGGGGAGCGTGTTCCGTCTTAGCAGGAAAATACATATAGCACAAGGGGTAGAAAACTAACACAAAGTCTGGAGTTCACCTTTCATAGTTAAATACTTATGGATTTCTACAGACGATTGAGCTACCTTCGTATTGATTATGGTTAATTTTCTTTCTAAAGCCGATTTTCATCTGAAAGTTGGTGAATAATGTTTTTTTAGAAAGAAAGTAAAAATATTTTAGCAAAGATGTTGATAATGTATTTGTACGAGGGTCGATTCAGGAGTCATGGCAAGTGTTGTTTATATCCCAAAAATTATCTAACACAAGAAATGTACTATGTATGGGTGAAAGTGTACGACAAGTATGTTTGAAAGGGGACACCACATGGGATATGGATGCAGGAATGTCCGGCAAGAAACAGAGACAAACTTGGCTGTTTGAAATCACCGTTTAATAGAATTATTCTCGTACAACCTGTATACTCTCATTTGAACGGGTACGTATCTTACGTGTACAAGCAGTTTTACATCCTTCGAAGTTTCCTTCGAGTTGTGCAGGGTTCGTTGCCAGTGATGAGGCAGACGGGAAATACCATCGGCTGCATGAGGTCCGTCAATGTGCGCCACCTCTCGTCGAAATGCTGTGACTATGTCTGCCTCATCGCTGGTAACGAACTGTGGACAACCATGGAGACTACTTTGAAGAATGTTAAACAGCTCGTACACGTACGGTACGCACTCGTTAAAATGAGTGTCTACAGTTTGTACGAGAATATATCAATTAAACGGTGATTTCAAGCATTCATGTTTGTCTTTGTTCCTTGCTGGACATTTCTGCATATATGCCCCATGTGGTGTCACCCTTAAAACGTACTTGTACACTTTCAACTGTACATATTATATTTCCAGTGCTGGTTCATTTTCGGGAGATAAACAATAGTTGGCATAAATTCTGAAATAGCCCTCGTATTTTCCGATCAACATTTATCATACGATTTTCTTAATTGCATTTATTACGTAAATTTCGACACCATTGCATTTATTTTGTTATAGTAACTGTTGTCATAATGACAATGACGAGTTTCACATATGTAAAAATGTCAACAATTTTGCTTAATGTCTATTAATGTATGCCTTTAAATGCTATCCTAGCTGTTGCTTCCCCACAATTGTGTCCTTTATAAGGTGTCGTATGATACGACAAACACCCACAGTACCATAATTAAGTTCTTTCGTATTGTTTAGGATTGATGTACTCAGGCTAGCTGAAATTAATTAAAGAGGGCGTGGAGTGAATGACTAAATATGATAAATTAAATAAAACATGTGTACATACTGGAAATTAAAAAAGAACACCCTGATGGAAGTAATTTAGAACGACCAAATTGTCACTAGAGTACAGCACATGAAGTGATAGTAAGCGAAGCGCTGGGGCAGACAGCGGAATTGAAGCGGGATAGTCAAAGTACACAGACGTAATCAGTTGAGCATCGGGAGAAGCGTGTAGTTGCAAAGGCTTCACTGTACTCCGGATGTCATATGTACATTGTCACGCCAGAACGGCGAAAGCGCGCCCTATTGATATAGTTAACTGAGTTTGAGTGGGGTCGAATAGTGGGACTCCGGGAAGCTGGATGGTCACACCGGAGAACTGCGGGACATGTTGGACCAGAAGTGTCTGCAGTGCATCGATGGTGGCGCCGTTGGTTATAGGAAGCTGTACATAACCTTACACCTGGTTCCGGAAGTCAGCGATGTATGCCAAGACCATCACATTGTACGAGCGGGCATAGCGGATCTCACGGCAACCGCCGCAGAACAGATTAGTCGTAAGGTCGCCCAAGCAGTGTNGCCGAAGATGGACATTGCTTTATTGTCTAATTGTTCTGAAATAACATTATAGTAAGTTGGAAGTTGGGCTTGACGTCTCGTCAACAACGAGGCAACCAACTCAACATTTGCCTGGAGCGATGTCGGAAAACCATGGAATACCAAAATAGGAATGGCCAGATCAGGAGTCGAACCCGGTTCCTCCCGAAGGCATGTTCAGTGTTTTTCCACCGCTCCACCTAGCTCGGCAAAACTGTACAAATGTTACGCTCACTGCATGGTATGGGCATTAAAATGCACCAAACTTTACTCACTCTGTGAATATGCTGAAAACAAGGATGGATGAGTTCCAGTCTTCTGTTGACTTTGAATGTAAGTGCATCGATAATGCAGTCCCGACACACTTTCTTGCTATCTCCTTTTCTATTGCCAGCAGAGCTTGAGCTGCAAACCACACGCTAAAGGTCTTTTCAGTTGATACTGATGAAAGAGGAATGGTAAGAGCAATCTGGAGAATTTTTTTGTGTTTCGGAAACATGCTTAAAAGCAAGAGAGTACAGATCAAGTAATGAAATATCTGACGATTTCCACAATTGATTTGTATTTTTTAGATAGTTTTAAGCGGCGAGTATTTGAGCTTCAGAAAACCTTGCAATTGATTACGAGATAGAAATTTCTTGGAATCTCTGACGACTAGTTTAAGAGACATCACTTCAAGAGATTTTAGAATTTTTTTTATTCAGTTCATCAGTAAATATTCTACTTTTCTTGGAGTTCATGAGGTCTATGATAGGAAAATGCATTTTGTCTTTGGATATGTCAAAATATGAGGACATAGAGGCACATTCAAATCGAGGCCTGTAGTTTCGCTGTCCGACAGTTTAAAAATAATAACATCATCCGTGGTAGAGGAAGTTTTCTAACTTCATAGTGGACGGTTGTTCTCAGCAACAACATACCTACAAAACTTTCCCAGGACACCTCCAAACTCCTTAGCACTAACATACTGGTTTGAAGTGTTCTTCATTTCGAAGCTGATATTGCAGAGAGTCACTCACAGAAGAATCAGCTAGGAGAGCTTCACTAAGGTAATAACCAGGAGATTGACAATTCTTGCTTTTTATGTCAGTAATTCCTAATACTTCTTTAAAAACGAAAAGTGCGAATACTGTAGATGGTTTCTTCAGTAAAGGCAGAGACCCTTAGCAAACAATGGATCTGCATCATTATATGGAATTTTGAGACATTTTAGCACAGCAGGGTAAGTACTTGTCGCTGCTTTCAGATATCCAACTGAGAAGACCATCTGACAGAACTGAAAGCTGCTAGTTCAGTATTTTTTAGATTGAGGTACTCCTGCACGCAAATAAATTTATTGTGACCTACTGTCAATATAGATATAATATTTAAGCAAGTTATTCAACAAATCAAGTAACTCCCTATCTTCAGGAATCGACTTGCAAATATCAACTAGTCCTAAATTTAATCTATGAGTATAGCTATGTATGTAAATTACCACATTATGTTCATTCGTAAATAGTCGTTTCACTCTATACTGGCCACTTATTACATTAGCACCATCATATCACTGGGCCAAACAAGCCAGATTAAATATGCCATGTTATTTCATATTTTCAACCACTGTATTGTGCAATGTGAAGGCACTAAGATCCCTAACATTATACAGACTTAATATAAAATATAATACCCCATCTTTGAAGGTCTATAATATCAAAACCTACAACCTTGGTTGACCAATCAAATGAACCGTGACACTGTGAAGTTTGTTTACCATATATTCATAAATGTTCAATGTGACCACCACGAGCAGCCCAAACGACATCTACGCGATAATCAAACTCGTTCACACTCTTGTCAGCATGTCCAGTGTTACGGTTTGGATGAAGTCCGTAATTCTCGTTTTGAGGTCGTCAATGTTAGCCGGCAATGGTGGACGAAACACTTGAAACTTTATGTACCCACATAGAAAAAAATCGCACGGGGTAAGATCCGGGCTTCTTGGAGGCCAGTGATGAAGAGTCTGGTCACAAGCTACTCCTCGACCATTCCACCGCTGCGGCAACGTCTCGTTCAGGTATCTGCGAACAGCTAGGTGCCAATGGGGTGGTGCACCATCCTGCTGGAAAATTAAGTCCCCCGCGGCCTCTTTTAACTGAGGAAACAACCACTCAGTAAGCATGTCCACATAAGGGATCCCAGTTACAGCGGGCTCGTGAAAAAAGAAAGGGCCGAAAACTGTGTCTTTATATACATACGAGTATTCATACAACCATTACGACCATACTTTTGTTATTTTAATGTGGCGCTCTTAGACATTATGGCCATTCCGCACTCCGGCCGCCCAATCGGTAGGGAAGAAGGATCGCGCCTTCTCATCGCAGATGTCCCAGCTATTCACCAGAGTTACCCAAGACCAAAGCCCCATCTTGATACACAAGCTCCACCAAGAGCATCGTACCACAAGGCGTGAGACCCTCGTACTCAGATTTCCAAGCGTGTGGTCTGGCCGGAGCACTATCCGGGCCCCTAACGTCTTGCCAGGACCCTACATTAGTAGATGCGTGCTCACCGCTCGGCCCTTCTTTAAGAGAGGGTATCTCTCCAGACCTCCTCCTGCATGCGGAGTTAACCACTTCCAGCACGAGTCCAACCTCTAGTGATCGGAACATCAGAGAGAACCTCTGATGGGGCCACTTATTTGCCATGGCACTAGTGAGTTTACTCATGTCCGATAGCTACGCCAGCCACTCAACAGGCGGCAGGATGCGGTGGGTCTCTGATAGGGCGGTATCCATCATTATCAAATTCTGTAGTTCCTTCTCAAATTGGGAAACACCCGTAGGCCCCAAAGCTCTGGAGCGCTCTCCATTTTCATTACCGGCCCTCCGTTACCACCCAAACCACCTGCAAGCAGCCATGCAAGCTGTCATTTGACACTTGTCCCTTACCATACGTTGGAATTACTTCATACAGGAAATTCCTGTCTTGGGCCCCAACGGCCTAAATGCCAAGTGGTCCAACACCCCGCCAAGTGGTCGGGCCTAGGTACCAGATATCGGCCCAAGTTATCACGGCAGATACCCCTTACCAGCCACGAGGAAAATGGTTCCCATAGGAATAGAGGCGGCGGAGCCCAATCTGTAAAAACAGGGGAGGCACGAGTATCCTTGGGTCGCCATGGATGGAGAGAGGCTATAAGAGACGCATCATCCACCGTTTCTAGAGACGGTGGCGGTGAAGGGCTCGGTTATTATAGCATGGTATTGCCACACCACCTCAAACGCCCAACCGCCTTCCTCACACAGGAGACACCGTCCCATCTCCCCGTGTTTGGATACAGCGCAAAACACGTTCACTTTAAGGGCAGCGCGCTCGTGTTCGGTGTTTTCATGTGGAGGTTCCTGACCCCATTTCCGCACGTTGTGCCGGTTCACCTAACCATTTGAACGGAACGTCGCTTCATCGCTAAAAACCAGCTTAGATGTGAAGGTATCGTCAACCTCGTTCTGGGCAAGAACTAACGCGCAGAAATAACGTCGCAGTTCTTTATCCCTTTCGGTAAGAGCTTTTACAAGCTGTAACCTGTATGGTTTGTACAGCAATCGCTTTTGCAACACTGTCAATGCCGTCGATTGAGGGATTTGAATTTCCTGGTTGGCTGGTCAAGTTGATTTTCCCGGACAACGAACGTACGCTTGTTTAATCCACTGCACATTCTCTTCGGACACATGCGGCTGCCCGGAACTTTTGCCTTTGCAAAGACACCCTGTGTCACGGGACTGACGAAACCAACGTACGACACTCCACCTATCGGGAGGACGACGTCCGTATTTGTGACGGAATTCACGTTGAACAGCTGTAACCGATTTACATTTAGCAAACTGAATAACACAGAACGCCTTCTGTTGTTCCGTCGCCATCGTCATGTGGACTAACACAAAACACGCGCTCATGGTGCGACGAAAGACGCTCCAAGTGTAATCTCTCGGCACATAAAGGAAACATCAGACCGTCCCCTTCACATTGACGTGTTGAATGCGAGCTCGCTTCCCCTTCACCACCTCAAACCGAGCGTTACGAACGCCATCCAAACCGTAACACCGGACCTGATGATAAGAGCGTGGAACGAGTTTGATTATCGCGTAGATGTCGTTTGAGGCCGCTCATGTTGGTAACATTGAACATTTATGAATGTACGGAAAACATTCATGGTTCGACGGTTCATTTGATTGGTCAATCAAGGTTGTAGGTTGTTTGGTTTTGATATTATAGACCTTCAAATTTGGGGTATTTTTTTATACTCACCTTTAGAATGTCAAAAACTTGTCTTGTACTTCGAGATTATAACGTACACAAATACTAAACTATCTTGTCTTGCTCACATCTCTGGTTTCTCTGCAATAAAAGAGAAGTAAAAATATATTTTACTGTCAGTTAAAATGGTATACCGATGGAACTGTTGCACTGGATTCTAAAATTTCATTTCGAATTAAGGCCCACAAATATAAGTTTAATTGCGTGGCATAAAATCCAACAATGACGTTTTAAAGCTTGATTGAATGTCAGTGGCCAATTATGAACTCAATATAAGAATTTCTAAAAAAAATTGCATGATTTTGTTTATCTGCATTTTTTACAGAGACTTCTTTGAGCTATACCCTGTCGAACTGCGAGCAAAATAACGTCAACGAATATTATCAAGAACGCTTTGCGTCTTTTTGCGTCCTCTAAGTTTGAATTTACCTGCTGTTCAGCTACTGTTCCGGAAGTTTGGGTGGCACAGACATTTAACCATCGTTATGCTCTTTTCAAATGGAATTCTGCCATTTCAAGGTCTCTGAGCTTTTTAAATGCAAGTTTCCAGCACTGTCTATGTAGCCCCACGATACGTAATGTCTGCGCGAAAAAAAAAACGTTGCATCACGTAATACACTGGATTATAACAATGAGAATAGATCATACCAGGTTTTGGTCAAATGTCTTTTCCACTTGTCTAATACTCTTAGCGGAAAACTATTTCAACAGGTTTTTTTTTTTGCTTCTTTGTCATACTGTATATATCACAAGGTTCGTTTTCTTGGTTAACACTACTACAATATGTCGGCATATTAGTTTATGTTTTTTTATTTACGTCTCCGCCACTTGAGTATTAAAGTCACTCGGGTTGTTCACAATTCTTGCATCTGTTTAAATTTGACAAGTTTATGATTTCTTCAACTTTGGCACAACATTGTCCACATTAACATAAATTAAAATGAAATAATAATTACAATACCAAAAGTACACAAAACTCTAATAAAACACGTATTTAAATTGGTATATTCTCAACAGTACAGCAAGACGGCGTAACCGAAACAAACCAATGCGCGTACTAAGATCTCAGAACATTTCAAGAGAATCTTTTAGAGAAAAGTCGATTATCTTGAATAGTATGTTATCCAAAATCTTTGAAAGACGAAATACAAAAGCAACATTAAATGTTCAAAATAACGTTATCTAAAGTTCACACACTATTCCATTACTGCCAAATTAAATTCTTCTAAGTTCTGCTGATAAATAACACGTCTTACAAAACATTATAAGTCGAACGCACAATTTGAAATTAATCTGTGCAGCAACTAGAGACACTTTAGCAAGGTAAACAACCATCCACCATTATCTTGTTTCGCTGGCATTGCATTACCTCTGTGAGCTCGAGTAAATTCTGTGTTTTCAGAAATCAATCTAGCTTCGTGCAGTGAGCTAGCCAGCAGCGTGTAAATATAAACTGATAATGAATTAGATACGAGATCACTGAGTGCGGCACCCATTAACAGCTTCGAAAAACATTTGGCAGTGAACATATTCGCTTGGAACAGGTTTAACATTGTCTGTCACACATGTTGACCTACTTCTTGTTGAAAACAATTACAGCCTAGACACACAACTATCACATTTTTATTGAAATTGCTTATTTGTACGTTTACCACAATTTTTTCTATGCGATTTGTGATGATTTGGGAGGGGGGAGGGGAGGATGTTAGGCCTTTGAGAAAAATTAGAGGGCTTTAAGCCCTTCCAAATAAGGCATAGCTATGCCACTGACTATGCGAGACTTCTTCTACCACCACCATGCGTGCCATTAACCAGACTTATTCTCACACCTCAAAATCGTGCAGCCCGCCTCCGGTGAGTTAGATGAAGGAGCACCTGGAGGGAAGAATGGCGAAGCGTTGTGTTCAGTAATGACTACCGGTTCGAGTGCGTACTCGGCATCGGCTTGGTCAGCGGCATCTTCCACAGTGTTTACAGCATCGACACTCGGGACCAACCACTGGGATAATGGTTTGGAGAGCCATATCCCACGATAATCGTTCGCCTCTGGTGTTAATACACGAAACATTAACCAGTGTATGGTACATCGAAAACGTCAACCAACCATTCTGTTACAATGTTTGTGTGGGGATGGTGGTGTGCTTTTTCAGCTCAACAGCGCCCGTCTACATTCCGCTAGTGCAACCCAACATATCTTCAAGGTGTTCGTCAGCTTCCGTGGCCAGAACGATCACCAGATCATTCCCCCACTAAGCCTGTGCGGGACTTGTTGGAGGTGGTATTGGCCGATCTCCTTCACCATTGACGACTCATGCCCAGTGGAGCCACCAAGTGCAGTGTGCGTGGAATTCCATTCCTCAGGACGATATTCGTCATCTCTATTATCACTTATATAAAAGAATTTTTGCCTGCATTGCTGCTTGAGGAGAGTATACTAAGTAATGAACGATCACTTAGCAAACCTCTGCAGACATAATTTCCCGGTAGATATCCTTGTTCCAGCGGTCATGCCGTATATACTGCCTGTACAGTATGTGAATCAACTTTGGATATCTTGCGAAGCGTCTGTAAAACTGTTCTTTTTTCATTTTCCAGTAGTTTATTTTTCTATAGAACGCCGTCGGGTACATAAAGTCTGTTTCGTACAAAAAACTCTAGACACAGTAAGAATACCTCACCAGACATGGTTATGGGCATTGTTTAGTAAAGGACTAACACCACCCTTACAGAGAATCTTCCCTCTCCTCCCAAAAAAAAAAGAGATTTAATTTCCGAGTGACGACATACACCAAAAAAGATCTGAATATGACGCTAACTCATCTTTTCTGAAAAATTTGCTCTAGAATTCCTTATTTGGCTTCTTTACGTATATTTTAAATTTCTCATAACATAATCAACATATTTATAAATGTCGTCACAGACATGAATGCCGATATTTCGCCTAAATCCATTCCAGTAGAAACCTTAAAATTATGTGTTTTAATTATGTGTCTCGTCGCTAAGAAATAATCACAAATTAAAAATTTGTGTTATTTGGATTTTAAACACTGCATTGGCTACCGCTTCACATGCAGCCTGACATTGCTATGAAGGAGCAGTACCTACACCCTTGCGATTTACCAACACTGGCTCGTTCTGCTTCAGTGCGTGTTGTACATGTCCCAACTGCTGCGAGTACAGATCCAAAGTGATGGTTTGCAGAAGCTCTTAGGGTGGTGGTGTTCTTGAGGCGTGAGGCCCAGCGTCAACCAACTGATGTTTCTCTTAGGTGAAGTGCAGCCTGGAAGGGTCAGCGCATTACCATTCCATTTTATTAAATCTGAAAAGATTAACTTAACTTTAATATTGAATCGTAACAATAATTTTTTATTTTGTAATTCGCATATGAATGACCAATACAAATACATTAAAACAAATTTGAATATCTTGTAATGTTCCTACCTGCATTTTACTTTTAAGCTTATTTTATTGGGCTAAACCGTCTTGGAATATAACTAACAGTAAGACTATTCTGAGTGAAGTGACTCTGATTCTCTCTAGAAAAAGCTTCACACGCATAAATGAGAATATTAACATTGTCATTTTTTTAAATCTGACTCCTGTACCTTCTGTTCACAGTTTAAACATCACGGTATCAGTGTATATAATTCGGTTTTAACTTAATGAATATTAGTGAAGTGAAAAGCAGGAAAAGCTACGCCATACCTGCGAGTTTTCGATGCAATTCTTGCGTTACCATGTCCCCACTGACTCGACTAGCCTACCTAACATATAACTTCACGTTTTCTATTCGTTTGCGAATATACACTATCCTATATATAGATAACAGAGATTTTTTTTTAATTCTCAGGTATCATTTTTTATTAGCAAAGAAACGAAGCATTTAGGTTATCAGCAATTAAATTGTGTATGAAACGAAGAACTATGACAACAGGTGATTTAAAGATAACGAGGTCTCTATTTCGAACGAAAACATGACACGTGCAACTTTATTCTATAAAAATCAGAATCCTGCGAAACTCTTAAAAAAATTATATAGGTATATTATATACAGTAACCGTTCAACGAATTATGGGTAAAGGCACGCAATAAAGAAAAACAAGTACGGCGAGCAACGCTGCAAAGCGTCTAAGGGCAAAATGCAGCTCACCAATATAAAGAAAGAAGTGAATATCGAGGACCATAGTTCGAATAATAATGTGGTATTTACCCTTCTGCAAAATTTAAATAAGGATTATGTGAATTTGTTAGATGGCGGTGGTGTTTCTATGCAGTATATATTTCGTCAACTTTCATTCCATCACTGATAGAATAGTATACCAGCGACGTTTATAGTGTCGTGGATACGATACCTGGGATATAGTTGATAAACCCATAAACGTGTATTTTCTCGTGGAAGATAACGAGGTGGGAGTGTGTGTATGTATTGAGGAGGAACGTGCTGAGGGATGCTTTTTTTTGGGGTTGGTTTCTCGGCATTAAAAATTTATTCGAAATCATGGGTACTTTTTTCGCACGCTGCAAATGTTACTGCACTTAAAAAATTTAAATTAAAAAAAAATTATTTTGTAGGTTTGGGGAGGACTTCATGTTGAAACGTAGAAGATAAATGTAGAAAGTATAAAGAAGACGTGGGAATTTCATTGAGTATGGTTAAAAACACAAAAGTGTATGAAAATTAAAAAATAATAAATTTCATAGACTACCAGCGTTTTGGATGGCGAAGAGAGCCTGTGGAGAGAGTGCTCGCGTAAGCTAAATATTATCGCAGTTATTAGTAACTGAAGCCATAATATTGAATTATGTAACGATTTCCTTATAGAGAAATGAAGCGGATATTGAATTTTGCTCTTTTTTTGTGCAATCGTTGTGTGACGTGATGGTTTTACAACGTATCTAATTTCACTGATAAATAAGTTAACCTGTAAAACCAGTTCATGACTTCTTGATCAAGGGCATTGAAGAGATTAAAATTATTTTCTACATTTTTAGCAATGTGACATCCTTATTCGTTGTGCTATGAGATAAAAGTCTAAACAAATGTATGGCAGTGGAAGAAAATTACTTATCAATAATATAATGAGTTAGGGGAATATTTAATTTATATACGTATTTTTCCTATGAAATCTCAAAATGGTAAGAAAATATTACTTTAGACTACAGCTCAAAAAAATTGGTAATGTTATTAGAATGTCATAAAAATACTTATTTGGAAATTTATGTGGATCATCCGTATTTCAGTTTTAATTTCTGAGATAAATTACAACAGGTGAAGCAAGTGTCGAATTTTAAAGAAACTACCACATTCCATTCTTGTAACATCAATATACACCTTACGGGGCTGCGGTGGTGTAGTGCTTAGACTACTCGCCTCCCACCAAGGCAAACAGGGTTCGATTCCCGGCGGTACCGTATGTGTAAGTCGTGCCGGACGATGCCGCTGGTCGGCGAGTGCTGCTCCATGCTTACCTCGCTTTACTCTCATCGGCTCTCAATACCTCGATGTTAAGAGACACCCAAATCTCTTCACCTACTAACACTTTAGCTGAACAAATCTTGTGTTCGGTTTTTAATTTTGTAATTTTTCCTAATGAAGTATTAAGTTAGAATTATTATATAAAATTATAAAACATGGTAATATATTGAAATTATTATTTTTATTATGTTACTAACGATATTATATCACGAAACAATAACATATGCTTAAATCCTAGAAAAAAGTTGAATGGGGTCGTAAACGACTTGGTGTGTGCCGCGGTAGACACAGGCGCGACAAGGCGCGCACAGCGAGGCCGCGGACACGGCGATGGCCAGCACGCGATAACAGTGTCCGGTGGGGGGCGAGGCTCGGGGAGACGCGATACAAATGTGTCACCCCGGTTGAGGCCTACGTCCCTCCCGCAACCGCCCGCCACATCAGATATCCCGCACGACTGATGGCAGGTCCATTAGGAGGGCCGCGCCGTAGACTGCCGTCCGAGGTCTGCAGGTAGTCCCTCCTCCATCTCTCCCCCCTTCGCAGTCAACCATCCTGGCCGTTTGGCAGGCTGCGGCGCGGGCTCTATCAGCCAGCATCTCCGGCTTCTCCCTCCCCACCCGACCATCCCACTCTCTATTGGTCTTTAATGGAGATCCTAAGACAGGCGTGAGGCCTTTTTCTTATTTCATGTTCGTGATATGTTTCCTTCCACTGTAAAAATTATTTTTCACCCGACAAGAATGATGTGAATTTAAATTACTAAAATGCTATATATTTTTCTTCGTCCTTTGTAGAGGATAAACTAAGCTACTTAGTTCACAAACCACAACTTTTGAAATACGCGATACATTATGCTGTCTATTAATAGTATGATTACTACGTTCGTTGCTGTAACAAATCATTGGTCAAGGTCAGCGAAATAAGACGGATTTGCTATTTAATACTGCAGGCACAGTTACACATTTTAATAAATAATTTTGAAGTTCCTTTCGTGGGTGAGTTCGCTTAAAATAACTTGAGACAAAGGTTAACAGACTTTGATCTAAAATAATTTTCCATTTTTTTGGTAACTTAAATCAACTAAAGCAAGACATTTGGCTGAATGGCAAATAATATTTTTCCAGTAGTAAATAGTAACATTAAACTCCGTATTATTCTTATTTAGTTACAAGAGTCTTGTATAAACATCGTAAATGCGGCTTTCCTCATCAAAATATTGGTGACTTCAATGCGCGAGTAGAAGAGTAGCTTGGAATGAAGAGGCGTTCCCCCCTCTGCAAGGCGCAAGTGTAACAAGAGATCAACGAATTATCGCTAGCAGCAAGATTGGAGGCTACTTTCCCGAACATTTTCCCGGGTGACGTGTGTAAAAGGAGCCCCTGCCTCCGTACCCTCCCCCGCTCGACCGTCGCTGTCCATCAGTAGCGGGGAGGGAGCGGGACAGGGTGAGCATGAATTATGGCTGGCATCAACATGACCGATGAGACTAATAATGGAACATTGGTCTCGCTATGGCCGAAGCGCCCTGCAGAGGAAGTTTGAGGAACTACGGTGACAGCAGAGGCTCGACCGCCGGCAACAGTGGGTCATGTGACGGCATAACGCCTTTAGACCACACACATTTTATTCCGCTCCATTGGATGCCAGTCGAGCGCGCCTGCGCACATCAGCGCGTCACACTGGGGAAAGAAGTATGCGGTCAGTTAAGTGTCCCTGCTTTCGAGGGGTGTGACATAAAGTTAAGTGCTATCGCCTACCTGAAGTTTTTTTAAATACCTATAGCAGAGAAGCCAGGGAAAGTTAAGTACGGCACCGGCACATGCATCAAGTGTTTCGTCGCCTCTATGCGTAGGATAACTAAACTGGCCTAAAAATCAAACAACGTGTAACCATTAAACTTTAAACAGCGGCGCAGTTGTAATACAGCTTACCAAAGAGAAATAAATACCGCATGTTTTTCGAATTCCTCACATGTGTTTTACATAATTTTCATGCCAGAAAATAATCTTGAAAACGTATTCAACGCCTATAATAAGTATCTTAAATGCTATCAACTCATGAACAGATTGCACTGTAGTATACAGTATTACTTTTAATATACGCTGTTTTATCGTATCCTATTGTGCCTTTTCGTAACCTATAACCCACTTAAGCGGAACATAGATATTTACTTACGCAGATGCTGATCGCTAAGTAAAGATTTGAAAGTGAGTGATACCTAAATAACTTCATTTGTCTTTGTAGCTAGAATAAAAATGTTACCTCACTACGCATCTTGATAAACGTCTTTTAAAGCTTGAACTTCTTTCAAGCGAGTTCTCATCAGATTTGACTGGAAAGGTATACTGAACTGTTAAATTCTGTCTCTACCGTGTCTATTTGCAGGCGTCTCATCATCCATCAATATGCGATAGGCGAATGATGGAGACCCAAATATTTATATTTATTATACGGAAACATTCTAAGAGTATTAGACAAATATGATTTTTAATTTTAGAAACAAACGCTCTGAAAATGCTGTCAAAATTTTTGATGAGAAACTTTACAAAATAGACAGAGTTATTGAATTTGGTTAATATTTTGTTTAACTATTGTTACTTACCCATTAAGATATATTTGGTTAATTGTGCATCTCGTAATACTAATATACCAACTCAAAATTATTTCTCTGCGAATTTTTTGTCTGTAACAGATACTAGCAATATTCGAAAATTGATTTCGTGAATTACGTGCAATATTTCTCAGAGCATAGCTAGAAAATATTATTCAATGGTGAGTGGAATTCTACGGAATAGTATCTGATATGTTGTTATCACCTGTTGTTTACAGAATATTCGTAATAAAAAAACACAAAACAATTCTATCGTTTTCCACACAAATGCTACTCGAGTTGAGTGAATATATATTGCAAATTTAAACATGAAGTTACCATTATTGCTGATTAGAATACTTTCCTCTACATATATGCGAGTAAAATTTATGAAGTACGCGCTGCTCTAAAACTGAGATAAAAGGAACATAGTACTATGTATTTAAATGAAACATTTATTTGGCCGTAATTTTGAAAATAAGTTTCAGCCACTTAAAACATATCAATTTACATGGCCTACGTAGTAACATGTGTTTGCCAAATTTTGACGGGAATTGGTTGAGTGTTTCCCGAGATATGACATAAAAGTGGAGTTATCTTACAAGATGGTGGAAAAAGAGGGTCTGTGGAGATACATTTTATGGTTGTAGTATAGGCTACTGCCAGTATACAAAATTAGGTTAAATTTGGTAACATGGTTTTATAGATATAGGGTAATGTGGTGCAAGAGCGCGGACTTAAGGAAACAGTAGTCGATTGTGTCTGTTGCAATGAAGTATTTCACATAAAACCACATGCATAAGCTATGCTAATGCACTGTATATAATTGTATACAATAAATGAAATTTTCATTAATTTGTGAAATCTTACAATACAAATAGAACGCATTACTGCATATTAGGAAACATGCTGACATGTGGGGCAAGAATCCTTTTACAGTTTGGCAAGTGACCTATTGGCATATAGTACATTTGAAAACGTCCTTTCTCATATAATCAGTACAGGGGTCCTCCCACCATGCTCTACATTCGCGGCACATAATTCAGTCCTCAGGCGGAGACTCTACATACATTGCAACACATCCACCACAGAAGTAGCCCACTTTACCAGAACTTGCAATGTTTTTCTCGCTATCTAAAATCAATTGGGATTTTGTTCCAACGCCTTTGGTTTTCAAGCTCACTGATTTTAATTTTAATGTCGTTTTATTTAGGTAACGTCTATTTTTTATTTCACTTTGTAATGACGGCATTTTAGCATATGGTGACGATGTGAGTATTTAAGACCGTTTTGGTTTTCTGCGCCTCTTTAGTGGATTAATAGCTTTCGTGATGGGCCTTCTTATTTCTGGTGATACAGAACACTTAACAGGATTGGACACATTCCTGAGACAAGCATGGGAGGAAACGTCAGTAGAGCTACCTGTAGCAGACTCTATACAAAACTTTTCACGGTCACTTTCAGTGCCTAGCTGGAGTATATTTTGCAAGTGGTTTCCGCAAATTTTGAAATGTGCTATGAAATATAAGCAAGCTGAACTTCTGCACTCATATGATTAGCACTGTCACCAACAGGAGACAATTGATTGTCATCATTATTTAGGAGATGACTGCCAGTAATTTCAGATGAAAGAAATTCAACTTCAGGAAAAATAGCGGGATACATTGACAGTAAACACATCCCTGAAAGTCTTTGGCTGCAATTCCAATCGTAGCTGCCTTTTCATAGGCGAGTTGAAACAAACTAGCAATATGAAATTGCTTTTTTCATCTACCAGGATATGCTGACATCCATTTGCTACATTCATTTGTATAATAAGCTTTCAGTTTGGTGTACTATTTTAGCAAAATCTGTTAGTATCCAATTGAAACTGCGTTGGTTCGTATACGACTGGATAATGCGCGAACTGCCAATGCTGCATGCCACTACTCTCTCAGGTCTCGGTGTAAGAAAATAATTACTAAAATGTTTTTTTACCTAGAGTACACACAATAAAGTATTACTTATTTTACATACCCGCGAACATTACCATTTGTTGACTGGATTGGCAAATCATTGACTGAAATCAGAAAAAGAAGAGAGCCCAATATGGATCCTTGGGGCACTCCATTCTAAAATTTTATATCATGAGAACATTCATCTTTGATATCAACATGAGTCCTACCACTGAAATATGCTATATATATTTTTAGAGGAATGCCACTAATACCATAACACTCCAACTTGGCTAAAATAACTTGGTGATCTACACAAGTCACAGGCTGTAATTTTTGTAATATTCCCTTCTTCAAATGCTTGCAAAGCTTCAGATACTAAACTTAGTAAAGCATCAATAGTGGACATAATGTTACGAAATCCAAATTGTAAATTACAAAAATGTTATTTAATTAAAAAATTTATCAGTTTGGGAGTTTACAAGAAATTAAAAAAAATTTACCTCTCTTAGGGACTAAATAAATGGGTAGATAATGTTCTAACTGAGTCCTTGCTAATGTATTCTTAAAACGGGGGATCACCCTGGCTATTTTTTGTGAATTTGTTATTGTTCGTTGCTTATTATAAAATCATAGATCTCATTTATTCCTTTAAAAACTTCAAATATTACATGGATACTTTTACTTTTTTAAAATGCATATCATTTTTGTGTGCTTCAGAAGGAAAATCACCTCTACGTCAAGCCAGTCCGCATACGCAGAATCCCACTGCTGTACCAGCCGTAGAAACGGGTCAAAGTACTACAGAAACACCAACTCAAAGAAGTAATGGCGAGTTTAAGTGTCATGTACACAGAAAAAAATTACTTATGTTGAAACCGTGATATTTGGGTGTTGTGTCAATGAGTAATTTATTTTTTTCCAAACTGTTGCACACATTTGCTAAATAAAATTATGTAAATTTACATTGAACAACTGAGTATACCAATTCCACAAATAAAAACCTCGAAAGAGAAGTACAGTAATGAATTTCAGTACTTTGATACCAGACTTGTTTTTTATTATCCTATAGTAATCACACATTATGTGCCATATTTTTTTCAGGTTTTTTCTTAACAAAAATATTTATAAAACGTTTCCAGAAATGTAAAATGCATGTTTTGAATCGTGCAGCCATTTGACAAATCAGTCCTCCCAATTTTACGAACTCCCCGGTAATTGTCATGTTCGTTTCTTCAAATCGACTCATTTGTGTTTGATTTCTTCTTAATACAGCCTTTTAAAGACATCCACGAAGCAAAATTATTTTAATTGTTGTGATATATTACAATTATTTGCTATTAGAGGTGTTAAATTGGTGAACTTGCATTAGTGACTATCGTTTGAATTCAATTAAAATGAAAAAAAAAAACAATTTTACAACTGAAAACTATGAATCACATTTCACATTAAGCACCAACGAATGTATAGTGTCCTCTCCCCCCCACCACCCGGAAAAGTGACTCTATTAAGGGGTATGTTGTGCAGAGGAAAACATTTTTTGTGACTTTAATCAAAGTCAAAAATACTAAAAGAAACATTTATATATTTGTGTAAAGGTACTTAGAGATTATAATACATAAAGCATATACATTTTCAAAAGTAATTACATTTAAAAATAATTATTAACTCTTGACTGCATATATATAAAATCCTCACATCAAACTTGCTAGACATTTGCCCATTTTTATTACTTCCGTGTGCTTCAGGAAATAACTCTGTATATCAGTGGAAAACATACACACCACAAATGCTGCAAACACCAATGCATCCTGCTTTTCAGAATGCCGTTGCTGCAGCATCCACAGTGATAAGTCCAGATGGCTTGGAAATCTAAACACAAAACATAATTGGTGACTTACAATTTGACATATTTTCAGGTATGATATGTAAAAATTCATGTTCAAGAAAACATACAATGGCGATGCCTCTCTCTTTTAATGTTCCCATTCCACTGTCTAAAGATGAAGGAATGGTATTTTAGTGTCCCAGGATTGAATTAAGTGTGTAATATAAAAATTTGTGGACACTGAAATATTTTCTGCGTTTTTAGATCGATAGATATTGGCAAATTAGTAAAATATTTATTCATTGACGGTTACAGTTAGTTGACTCACCAAGATTATCAGGGTTTGATTCCTGGTAGGGTCATTTTCAGATTTTTGTGGGTGGGAATTGTGCCTGATGATGCCACTAATTGACTGAGCATCTTGGTGACGTACAGTTTCCCCTGCAGTTGCATTTCGGCACTGCTATTAAAATCTCTTCAACCGTCTTCAGCTCTTGACACCCTTATGTTTAGAGGTGCCTAAACCACTTCCACTATACCAACTTGTCAAATGAATGGACTTAATGGCACTTCTGACTGGGAAGAAATGTGTCTGAAATTTCTGTGTGTGTCTTTGGCTTATGGCTCGGCTCCCACCAGATAGTTACAGACTTGAATACGTAAAAAAGTAGTAATGCCAAATGTCAGCATTTTGTTAAAATTGGCTGACTAAAACTAGCAGCGTAAATGTTACTTCATATAATCGGTATTCAAATATAAACTCATTTCAATTTTCATACTATATCTTAAGTCACGCATGTATACCAGCACCTACAGTAGAATGAGCAGTTGCACGCTCTTGCAGAAATAATTGTGAGCATATTCTGAAAAAACATGTGTTGTTCAGGCTGGTAATCATGGTCTCAAAATGTATTTGTCTTTTGCACATCATACCTGTGGTTTGCATCACCAAGTCTGGTTGGTATCCATAATTGCTTTTGCGATGGAGATGTGAGCCACATTCTGTGCGAACATACTTTTGGCAAGAAAACGAGATTATTTTCAATGAGTGGCGTGTTGATTACAGTTGCGAGCGCTATAAACTAAACAACTCACATCACGTTAAATTCTCCTTGTACTTGGCGAATACAACTGTTTTAAAGTGTTGGCATGCTGTTCTTGATTATCCCATATCGAGAGGTGGTAAATAGCGTACTTCATTCAGAAAATTAAAAAGCTTACCTAACACAATTTATGCATTAGGTACAATTATATTTAGCCATTACTCAGCCATATTATCGTAGCTAAATGCATCATGTATTATTCAATAACTTTTTTGAAACAACTCAGCGAAAGTTTATGTTTATGTCTATGTTTATGAGAAATTATTTTTCTAGGAAGCAACTTTCCCATGAATTCCATGGAAATATCTGATTAGTTTTTGTTATTTGTGTTTCTAATAAAGTGTTTTGGAATAAAATATTATTTACAAATTTCATAGCACTAAGAGTTTTAAAGAGTGCACAAAAATTTTAAAAATCACTTTTGGAATTGGGATTTGAACACACATTAAAATATTACAAACCTGTTCCCATGACTACCTGACTACCAAAACACTTTTGGTGAAGCAAAATTAGTTTATAGATTATATTTCCTATTGCTTTACAAATGTTTTGAGAAGTATCATTTATTGTACGATTTTTGTTTTTGCTTTTAAAATTTTAAATCAAAACTGAATTAATTTTATGTCAAATAAGAGCGAATAATGCCTCGGTAGAATATATAGAACCACTGTGGTATGTTTCATATTTCATAAGCACATTTATGTTTCAGTTTTAATCAATACTGACTTTAGTAGCATATGCATTAATTAACAAATATTTTAAACCACGCATATTGACTTCTGGGAATGCATTATAACTAAATTCCAACCAATAGTTGTAAATTGCTTTGAATTTGTAGCCTTGAACACAGCGCTCAGAAAATCACCGGGCTCTCAAACCCTTCACAGAAGGACTCACAAAGTTTGATCATGAATTCAAGCTCAGTTTGGAAGATATAAAATGATAATCCTCTTATCTGCGAGGAGTTTGCAGGGTCGTGATGTTTAATAACACCACTCTAACTGATATGGAACTTGTGTAAATTGACAGGAATCATTTTTTGCCTTACATTGGTCATTTTTGTGTAATACATTTCAGCATTTCAGACCACATGCTTTCAGCGAAATGCACGAAATAGCTACGAAGGCTACGGCCACAAATGAAGGCAACAGTATATTGAGTGCCCTTACGATCTCAGACATTGTGCTCATGGGTAACATGTCGAAAAGATCTTGCGTATATGCAGCAATAAGTTGTAAAGGCAGAAAACAAAGCTAGACTGAAGCAACAGGAACAAGCACACGAGGACGATTTGAAAATAAAAAAATTTAAAATTCAGAAACTACAATTGAAAGTGGAAATTAATAATTTTTTTATAAACTGTGTCTCTGTTATGAAAGTGAATGTAATACTTTGAGTTTAATAACAACAAAAAGATGTTTCGTAAACCATTGTATTAAGTTTCCGCTACATACATAAAAGTAATGTTTAAATATGAAATACACTGTTTCAGTCTGTCTTTATAATACAAATACAGCCAAATAGTAAATCAATTACTACATACAAATTTCACACTGGTGCTCTTTACACTGCAATTCAATTTGGCTGTGTTATTTTGTTCCCTTATAACCCAAATGATCAATGAATATTTAATTTAATAAGGTGTACTGTCGTTTACAAAACTCATTCACTAAGAAATTAATTTTTGTTTCCATGATTTAGATTAACTCCGAATCCTATGCCGCATTTTTGCACCTTAGTAATTCTATTTAACTTAATTACAAATATTAGTATACTGTGGTTTAGTTTTGCCTGTAAATTTGTTTAATTCAAACGGATGTGACTTAGACAAGTTCAAAGCAGTAGTGAATTGAAATTTGGTGTAGCTACGGGTACATTTGTGCAGCCCAAAATTGTACCGGCTCTTGAAGAGGCATAACTGGTGAGCAAATAAAAACCCTCAAATTTCAAATTTTTAAGAGGTGTCATTAGTTTTTATAAGATAAAAGTTGGTATTATTATTGCTTGCAGTGGAGAAAATTTTGTTAATATGTATTAAAACCTAATCCAAAAAGTCATCATTTTCAGTATTTTAAGAGTGAACACCACGTGGATAATGCAGTTTTTTAAGGGTTTATTGGGACACACGGCTAGTTAGAGTTCATTATTTTTAGATAACCATGTGGCTTGTAAAGTCATGGGCTAGGTTTGTGATAAACTCGGTCTATATTATTTCTGTGATGAATGCAAGCTATAAAAGTGGCTTTGTATTGTTAAAAATACACTAGAGTAAAATTAAATAGTTTATTTCAACTCTGCCTGTGTAGCTGCACTACAGAGCTGATGATTATAGAAACGAACCTTTTGTTAAAAACAAAAAAATACAGCTTGTGTTGGATGTGGCAACTGTACAAGTGTAATGTGGAAGTATTTCGTCCAAGGTCCTGTTAAAGTGAGAGCAACAGGTGTAACGAAGCAAATAATGTGAATCCTAACACATGTTGATGTGCATGTGGGAACATCAGTCTGTCAAGCAAAGTAATTGACATTTATGTTTCTACATATTGCATACAAATAAATGCATCATTTAATAATGCTGCATGGTAGCCCATGGCTTGAACAATTTAGGCGATGCCAACGAAATAGATACCTATATTTAGATAGTGTTACGAAGCTATTTTTATAACACTACGTGGTTTCCAAGAATGTGTTATGAAAATCAAAACTTATTTTGCCAAACTAACATACTTAAAATACATCAATTAGGCAAATACTTCCCTAATAAAATAATACAGGACATTACACGCCACATCTCACTACTGTCAAAGTTTACACAATGAAAGACTCGTAACTTTCTAGTGAACACAGTCCATTTGCAGTGTTTTCTTGTTGAATGTGTTGAGAAAATATTAATATAAGCAAAGAAGAAGAAGTTTTTTAGATGGATTTATACCACTTCCACGTGCAATTATTTGCATAAAAGAAGTTAAACAAAGAGCAGCATGCCCCCATTGTGCATACATTTCTAGCAAGTACGAAATCCCTATTTAAACGTTTGTCAGTTAAAATGTAAAACACGTGTGTTTTTTATTGTTTTGCTGGTAGAAGTGTTGCCTTGAAAATTGATGGTAATAACGCTTATTTATAGCTCTGCTTTAAATCATATTTTACAAACACCTCAAAAGATTTTTTTCTTTTTTGTGAGATGTAACCATGCATTACAGAATGATCTTGTACATGATTTGAAATGTGATGATGTACTGCAATGACACTTAAAACTACTTAATGCAGAAGCTGCATTCACAGTTTTAATTTTGAATCAATAGTACTGTGGCATTCGTAACCGAATTTTACACATACTGTACCAGTACACTAAAGCCCTATACTAACAGCATAAAAAAAGACAATTACAAATACAATCTTAATTTGAAATCCAAAGTGGAAAGGCACAATCGGATATATACAGCACTTTAACTGCAATCTTCTAACTTTAACAAAATGTGAACGTACAATATTAACACATGTACCACTGTTACGAAACTGTTAACTTTGAACTACTGCTATGATTAAAAAAGAGTGGATGGTTGGTATGTGCATGGTTTTCTTCACAGCGATGAGAGAAATAGGTGAAGAAAATAAAACAATTCCTTCATTATGCTCTGTGTTGCAGATACGGACTACCTCACACGGTGCAGGCAGCAAGCCCTGTATATTTTATTGACGTGGGCCAACATAGCATACTTATAAAATGGGAGGGGGTAGATGTTTATTCTTTTGTTTTTGTCTATTGTGATTCCTGAGAAATAATTTAGCAGTTTCAAGAAGAACTGCAACGTGTGCGACACATTGAAAATTGTGTCAGTCGTGAAAACATTTAGGCCGCACCTCATCAATATTAGCTTCAGGGCCTGATATCTCTATAGACCGTATTTTAACCACAGATTTATTTCCTGGTGCCAGCCGCATGTTCTTACTCAGCGCTAGTTTTCCGTTTTCATTTTCCTGTTTTCTCCTCTCACATTCTTATTACATCGCATCAAAACCAATGTTCTGTTGTTGCTGGTCGGCGTTGGTGCACGTGTTTTCCTTGTTGTTGCGTAGTTACCCAGGAAAACACCAAAATGCTGTGTGCCAGGGCAAGGAAGTAGGAACATCTAGGTATAGGTTTCCAATTGGCGCACCGCTTCGCCCAGATTTGCATACTGTACGAATGAACAGATATAAAAAATTTTAAGATTTGCAGTTTGCACATAGTGCACTTTATTTTAGTCCTGGCACGAAACGCCTAAGCGCAAAGTCTGTGCCTAGTCACACGAGTATGGATACCGTAGAGAAAATATCACACTTAAACTTTGCTTGCTAGGGGCCACGGTGGCTGAGCGGTTAGACTGCTCGCCTCCCGCCAAGGCTAACCGGGTCCAATCCCCTGCCGGGTACTGCCATATTTTTGCAAGTGGGGAATCACGCCGGACGATGCTGCTTGTTTTCTCGGGATCTCCCGTATCCACCACCTTTGCATTCCGGCGCTGCTCCAGTATCGCCTTGTATCGTCTTGTTTCCCCCTCATCGGCTCTCAAGGCCTCGTTGTTAAGAGCCGCCCAAACTTCTTAAACCTCAACTGAGTGCCTTCTTTTACCGTGTAATCCTGTGCAGGTGCAATGGAGATTGGAGACGCTAGAAGTCTATTATTTAAGCAGGTCATTATGGTTAAATTCAAATACAATATTTACCATTTATTGAGGTTTCTATGTGCATAACAGTAGTAGCAAGCCAGACCTGGCTTAAGCCTACACATATTTGAACAGTAATATAAAACGCTTATATTTACATACACGAATACAGTAACTGTATAAAGGTTAAATAAATAGTCAGTCATATAGGTTGTGATAATATTTTGACACTCATATTTTTTTTTAAATTTAAAGTGAAACTTTTTTTGCGTATAATTTTCTGTGTGTACATGAGTTAGCTACTTAATTAAACAGTCTATGGCCAAAATATGTGCTATTTTGATTAACTATGTTTAAACATGCGACCAAATTAATTCTATCAATGCGTATTATTTGGTTACAATTTAAATTAATTAAACTTAATTTATATTATATCATACTATTATATAAGGTATATCCGCTGACCCAATAACATATTTTGATATTGTACACCATGAGTTATTACTCTACAAAATTAAAGAAGCGGTATTTAAATTAGAGCATATAAATGGTTCCAGAGATACTTACAAGATAGAAAAAAGTTGGTTGATTGCAATAATTTTCTTAGTGACACAAAACTAATAACCTAATTAAAATAGGTATTTGACAAGGGACAGTTATGGGGCCATACTCTTTATAATGTTAATTAATGATGATAAAAATCTCCCGCTAATTGGAATGTTGTTATTATTTGCAGATGACACAAATATATACTTTATAAATGACAGTGCATGCAAGATTAATCTGTTATTGCAAAATGAACTGAAAACGTCATAAGAATGGTTTGCATTAAACATTAACTGTAAACATTGAAAAGACGAATAACATATTATTTCAAAAATTGAGAAACAATTGACATTTAATAATAACATCTGACCTGGAAAAATCACATCAAAATCATAAAATATAAGCTTCTACCAACAAATGGAGTAATGTGTAGGTTGCAATGTTTAATACCTACCAAAATATTTAAAAGTAATTACAGTTCCATGATTGAAACACATCTTAGATAAGTGTGTGCTGTTACGAACTAGCTTTTAAGCCATTCGTACGTGAAAGTTGCTGGGGGCGTAGTTCAATAATGAATCATGATTAGGTAGAGCACAACAGTATAAGATGAGGTTTATTAACATTAGGATTATACAATTACTATTTATGTAACCATTGATCGGAGGAGCTTTAAATTGAATACCAAGATGATTATTCATTATATTTACCTCACGCCATTTTATTATAATCTAACTGGAAAGTCATCACATTGTTAATGTTGCTGGAGGCTGATTCTACGAGACGGTTAACGACGGCCGGACACGCCCATCTTCCGTGGTCTTCTCTCTGCTCGGGTCGACGACAAAATACGCTGTTCCGGGTGTTACGCCGGCCTATAACGGGCGCGTTGTTTTTGCGGCCCCGTTTACTGGCCNAACGGGCGCGTTGTTTTTGCGGCCCCGTTTACTGGCCAGTGGAGAGGGTTTCTGCAACTGTCTTCTTTTTTCTCGGTGGTGTTACAATCACGCTCGTTTCCTGGTTTAATGTTTGAAGGTGTGATCAGGCAGGCCGTTCAGCTAAGGCCTGATCACACCNCACGCTCGTTTCCTGGTTTAATGTTTGAAGGTGTGATCAGGCAGGCCGTTCAGCTAAGGCCTGATCACACCATAACGGTGCGGTATGGGGATATTTAATTAATCTTACATGCACGAATTAGAAATAATATATAATAGATATATAATAAACTATATAGTTATAACAATATCGCATCGACTAAAATTCTTTATGATAATACAGTTATAATGCCACTTAAAAATAATTATATATTAGGTCGCTTTTCTTCTTTATAAACAGACTTACAACACTGCAACACATGGAATCAAAGTATAAGACAAAGCCATATTAAAATATTTAATGAAATACCATATCAACTACTTGAAAAGAAACAAATTGCGATAGAAAATACCTTATAAAAAGAGAGAAGGCACTGTTAAAATATATGTGAAAACTATCCTTCTTATATTATAAATGCGAAAGTCTGTGTGTGTGTATGTGTATGTTTGTTACCACTCAGCCCCATGACGGCTGA
This sequence comes from Clitarchus hookeri, assembly GCA_002778355.1. Lineage (NCBI taxonomy): Eukaryota > Metazoa > Arthropoda > Insecta > Phasmatodea > Phasmatidae > Clitarchus > Clitarchus hookeri. The sequence continues at coordinate 54,505 of NQII01000205.1, read as the reverse complement.
ACGGATTTTGATGAAATTTGGTATGTTGATATTTCAGGTCCTGGAATAGGACATAGGATAATTTTTATCTCGGAAAATTATACGGTTCCTGTGAAATAACAACAAAACCTAATTCTGCAACGGCACCCAACATTCCCAATCAGTTTTAATTATTGGCAATTTTTAGAAAAAAGCACCTGAATGTATACATACGTGTATTTTGATGTAAACGATGAGTTTAATAATTTACTGTTCGATATACCTGACTGTGTAATGGTAGGTTTCCAAATAAACAGAAAAGATAATGCTAATCGATATGTTCATTCTTATATGTTCAATCACTGTGATTCAAGAAATATTTATGTTAAAAATGGAAGAAATTTAATTTTTCCTAAAGAATATTGGAATTTGCGCTTTGACCAAGAATTTTGTCATAAAATGTATCTGGCCTACAATATTTTTTGAAATTCCATGTCAAAAACGGATACAATTTACCGAAATAATGAACTTTATTTAAACCACTGTTGAATTCTAACCAATATAAATCTTTCTTTTCTAGAAGACCGTATTACATTATTGAGTGATCATATAGAAAAACTATTGTTAATGTTAAGATAAAATATTAAAATTAGTATGTTATTAATAAAACTTTTTCAGACCATACCATATGTCATGTGTTGATCAGTAAGAGAAATCTAGCTTACTGCTATTTAAATGAAAGAATCACAAAATATATTTAAATTTTTTTATATATATCAAAAGGAATAAGTTAGTGGATTAAATGGATTGGCATAATGTATCGAATTTTTTATAAAAATGTTTAGATATGTTTATAAGTTATTCAATCGGATAGACATTATTAAAATAATTAATGATTTTTTTATTTTCTAAGCTAGCAACTGTTGCATTAGTGGGTTGTCTTTTATAAAAGTGTAATAAATATCATAGATTAATATGAAATTCAATCAAAATCTCTATTTTCGTCTATGTGCTTATAAATGTTTAAAAAAAAGCATACTATTTGCCGAAGAAATTTATTGAATTTGGTAAAAAATACTACGAATGTTTATTCCAATACGCACAGAATATATTAAATACAGTTCTACACTATTTACCCTACTTAACACCGGTACACAATAATGTTTGCTTAACGCCATCATACATTTAGAATTAAGTGTCTTATCATAATTTAACAATATTAAATTTTAAAAAATTCTGGATATTTTTAGTTTTATAACTTCTTTTTATACCAAGCAATTTTTTGTACCCTGGATTTTCATGGTGTTGATTTTTATGGAATTTAGAATAAAATAGGGGCCGCGATGGCTGAGCGGTTAGACTGTTAGACTTTCACCAAGGCCATCCGGGTAAACTACCCGGCCAGGTCACTCCGGATTTTCACAAGTGGGGAATTGTGCCAGACGATGCCGTTGGTCGGTGGGTATTCTCGGGGATCTTCTGTTTCCCCCGCACTTGTATTCCGGTGCTGCTCCATTCTCACCTCATTTCACCCTAATCGGCTCTCAAGATCTCGTTGTTAAGAGCCGCTCAAATCTCTAAACTCAACTCGAATAAAATACATCATCATTATAAATAAAGTATAAAAGCGAGGTTGTCACAATTCCATCTATTGTTTGAAGTACAAATGTTGATTTTTAATGAGAATTAACGGTACCAAAAATATATATGGTGGGCTTAAACTAACATGTGATATTTTTGACATAGAAATTTTTATTTTTAAATGAAAATGAGCAATGCAAATAACCTGAACTAGGACCAACACATTATATACTACTCCCAACCACGCACACGACCTAGTAATTTCTATTGAAAACGAACCCGTTAAACAACACACGCCAAGTAGTTCTGAACACATCATAATTCTTTATATAACGCTTAGTTTTTCAGTAGAGAGCCCATCTTTACTGTGGCTTGACCAACGCGCGGTGGGGAAATGACGTCTGCGGACACGCGCCGAGTTACTGCGCGCACGTCATCGCTCGCCAAACCTCGCTACTAAACACTGTTCGCGATAAATTGAGTACTTTTCAAATCCACCTTAGAAAAAAGTCACTGCTCCTACATGTATATATTATTTTGAGCTCACTGAGTGACATGCGCTCAGTAAAGTTGGTAACGATCGAGGGAAAGTAATTCCATATCTTAAAGTTGAATAAACTTTATTAGATAACCATTTGTGATCACTTAAATTATTTCTTTCGCTTCCTGTTATTTTAATGCAACAAAGTGTAAAAATGAGCATNATAACCATTTGTGATCACTTAAATTATTTCTTTCGCTTCCTGTTATTTTAATGCAACAAAGTGTAAAAATGAGCATTTTAGTAAAATTTTTACTATTGTAAAAATTTTACATTTCCATTTGACCGACGCAGGAATAAAGTGATCAGCCCATGGCAATGTTAATTTTACATAAGCGGAAGAAAATAAAACGTGCATCCAACTAGACCATAAGCACGGCTTTCAGAAGTGCTCAGTTTACCGTGAACATCCTTTAGATTACTTTTTCAATCGTAGCTGCTTGACGAAAGCTGCAACTCGGAGGTGAGAAATCCAGCCGGCCGTGGCTGGAAGAAGAAATGGAACAGCATCTAGAACAAGCGTACCTTCGCTCCTCGGGAACCAGTTCACAAACCTCTTCCTCCTTTCTGCTCCCATCCCCTACCATCACAATAAGTGAGTTAAATGTATTATTTTATACTCGTAGGAAATACACTTCACCTTGTAGATTTTACTTGAAAGTACTATTACATTTAATAAAAAATGACCACACATTTAGGATGGACTTGACTTCTCTTTGAAAGATATAACTTTAGAAATGAAACCAGGAACTGATGCAACAGCAGTGAGACAATTACTAATACACGCATACCTTACCCTGGACTTGAACCCAAAAAACCACTTACTACAAGATAGCGTGAAATCCGTTGCATTACGGAGGTCGGGTTCTGAGCATCAACAACGAATTTAATAAGTATAATGTTTCGAATGATAGGGTTTACAAAACTTTAATATTTACAGGGCTTTTATTTTGAAAATAGGTGACTAAGTCACATAAAACATGTAGGTTTAAATGGCCTACCGTAGCGCTACTTGGGTAAGGACTTGATGGTAATCGGTTATTTGGTCCCTAAAATATGACATAAAAAACTTCATTTTCTTATTTGATGCTATCGTACAAAATTGCCAGAAAAGAGGCTCTATATACAATGCTTCTAATGTATACTGTCTACATACAAATTTTGGTTGAATATAAGTAAATTGTTTAATATATGCCAAAATTATTTAAATGATTAGTGAAGCAGTCATTTGGAACATATTTGTCAGAACTATTTTAATCATTAGAGTTTACATGGCCTTCTGTAGCATTTATGGTAATTACAATTTGGTGCAAATTTATTTATAATTTTCCAGTGTAACATTTGGTGGGAATAGCGTGATTGGTCCTCGAGACATGGCATAAAACTTATATAATTTTCATGTTGCGATCATCATAAATGGAGGACAAAAAAATTATGTAGTAGAAATTTATATAATTTTACACTGCCAATATATAATTTTAAGTTAAAACAGATTACATAGTTTCGTACATATTTCCTAAAAACCTAAAATGATTTTATAGCCACCATTCTTTAAATAAGCATGTCCTACTTAAAAAAATACACTTTTTATTATGGCCTACCACAGTACATCTTCGTCGAAATTTTGTAAGAATGTGTTGATTGTTTCCCGAGGTACGAGATAAAACCATTTTTTTTATTGGTAGGGCTATCTTACAAAATGTCAGATTAAATGGGTCTCTGCATAGACAAATTGGATAGTGGTAACAGCTACTGCCAGCATACAAAATTAAGTTGGAATTTGTTTCGTAAATAAAATAAACTGAGCTAAAAATTTTATATAGCCACCATTTTGAAAATCTCTTAAGTCTTTCTATACTTCAGAACGTAGGTTAAAAACTAACTCACTCGCCGAAATGAGACGATCCACGCCGAAATAAGATTGGATGAGTTAATTCAAGAAATCCTTATAATCATGCTATATAGGTTATGGACAAAATAATATGAACACCATGCAATATAGTACATTTTATTGCATNAATCCTTATAATCATGCTATATAGGTTATGGACAAAATAATATGAACACCATGCAATATAGTACATTTTATTGCATGTTGGCAACACTGCTTCCATGTAAATAATGCGACGCTTGTGTATTGCACAGTTTACGTGCCAAGTCTTGTATGTTATATTTCAGTGTATTATACGCTTTGTTCCGCGACGGTTAAAAAAAGCGATCGAAGAAATGTGTGATCTCTCAGACTTCGAAAAAGGTCAAGTCGTTGGTGCTTGGTTAGCGGGAGCGTCTGTGACAAAAACAGCTGAATTATTTAACGTTTCACGAGCAACAGTATCCACGGTAATGACAGGATACACAAAAAATGGTAAGATATAATCGGCGAAGAGGAATAGTGGGCGAAACTCAAAGTTAACTGACAGAGACCGACGAACATTAAAAATAATTGTCGCCAGACAACATAAAACTACCGCGGCAAAAGTGTCAGCAGAACTCAACACTCACTTGAGTAATACTGTTCCGACAAAAACAGTACGGCGGCAGCTCCACAAAGCTAACATTCAAGGAAGGACTGCAGTTGCGAAATCCTTTGTAACGGAAGCCAACGCTAAGCTGCGAAAGAAGTGGTGCCACGATCATAAAACCTGTACACTTGATGATTGCAAGAATGTAGTAAGATCCAATGAATAATCATTTACATTGTTTCCTACAAACGGCTTGGTTTATATATGGAGAACCCCAAAAGAAGCCTACGATCCGGACGGCCTGCTTCCTACAGTCAAGCATGGGGAAGGTTTCTTTATGATTAGGGCTGCTATATCGTGGTATTAAGCTGGTACTCTCATTCACATCACTGGCAGGATTACTGTGAATGAATATATAGACATCCTCAATGATGAAGTTCTTACTATGACTAGCATATTTCTGCCAAACACTGCCATATTACAAGATGATAATGCGCCCATACACACAGCCAAAAATGTTCAGTCTTGGTTTGAGGAGCATCAGAATATCATCAAACATCTTCCCTGGCCAGACCTCAACATAATTGAACCGTTATGGGGAGTTTTAGAGCAGAGAGTGAGGCGCAGATTTCCATCTCCAACATCATTGAAGCAATTGGTGGATGTTTTGGTACAAGAATGGGACAACATTCCGTTGGAAACTATTCAGACACTCTAGGAATCCATTCCACGAAAAATTGCAGCTGTTCTAAAAGCAAATGGTGGCCCAACACCTTATTAATAAATAAATATTGTGTATATGTCAGGTGTTCATATTATTTGGTCCATCCCCTGTAAATAGTTTTTCGGAATTTTTAAAAATTGCTAAAAAATAAGGACATTTTGGCCTATTTTTTATTTGTAGCGGCCAATGATTCTTCGCGAATCAGTTTTACTAAGAATACCCTATAATTAATTAAGTCATTACCATTCTGTCACACTTGTAAAATTTTNTAACGGAAGCCAACGCTAAGCTGCGAAAGAAGTGGTGCCACGATCATAAAACCTGGACACTTGATGATTGGAAGAAGGTGGTATGGTCCAATGAATCATCGTTTACATTGTTTCCTACAAATGGCTGGGTTTGTGTATGGAGAACCCCAAAAGAAGCCTACGATCCGGACTGCCTGCTTCCTACAGTCAAGCATGGGGGAGGTTCCTTTATGATTTGGGCGGCTATATCGTGGTATTCAGCTGGTACTCTCATTCACATCACTGGCCGGATTACTGTGAATGAATATATAGACATCCTCAATGATGAAGTTCTTACTATGACTAGCATATTTCTGCCAAACACTGCCATATTACAAGATGATAATGCGCCCATACACACAGCCAAAAATGTTCAGTCTTGGTTTGAGGAGCATCAGAATATCATCAAACATCTTCCCTGGCCAGACCTCAACATAATTGAACCGTTATGGGGAGTTTTAGAGCAGAGAGTGAGGCGCAGATTTCCATCTCCAACATCATTGAAGCAATTGGTGGATGTTTTGGTACAAGAATGGGGCAACATTCCGTTGTAAACTATTCAGACACTCTAGGAATCCATTCCACGAAAAATTGCAGCTGTTCTAAAAGCAAATGGTGGCCCAACACCTTATTAATAAATAAATATTGTGTATATGTCAGGTGTTCATATTATTTGGTCCATCCCCTGTAAATTGTTTTTCGGAATTTTTTAAAATTGCTAAAAAATAAGGACATTTTGGCCTATTTTTTATTTGTAGCGGCCAATGATTTTTCGCGAATCAGTTTTACTAAGAATACCCTATAATTAATTAAGTCATTACCATTCTGTCACACTTGTAAAATTTTCTGAAAATGTTTTTGTTTATTTTATTTGTTTATCCTAAAACGCTAAAATTGTGATTTCGACATGACTTGTTGCATAAATCATGTTATATACACTTTTTTCTGCAAGGAAAGAGTACTTACAAATAATTTCTACACATTGAAAGGTGTTACGTACAAATATAAAATAATGATTTTTTTTGTTACAAGAGCCTGCTTGGAGCTATTTTCCGCTTTTGAGGCCGAAAAGGGCCGGGGCGATAAGGGCTACACTGCCACTCGCATTAAGTGTGCCATCGCCAGTAAGCCCAAGGCTCTGAACTGACGTGCAGAGTTCTCGTCTTTCTGCGTCTATCTACGGGTCTCTTAGAAGTGAATATATGATTTTATTAATATAAAGTACACAGGAAGGTTGGATACAGACAGGGCTCTTAAATAGCTTTGCATGTATTTGACGCTTATATTTTGAGATACAGCGTTTTGACCGAGACATTTTTGGCCATTTCTTGGTACTCAGAAATGATGATTCTAATGTTCGTGACGTCTTGAAAGCACTCAACAGCCCTCGTCTGAAGTGCATGTTATTTTCGTAGATCGGCACATTGGACACACGTTTAACAATTTCGTGGAAAATCATGTATTTCAAACACCCTGCAGCGCAGTTCAAGCCCCAAGTAGGTGGGTGCCGTGGGGTTTAGTAAGCATTAAGCAGTATGCTCTCAAAACTAAACTGACAGAATAGCAATGTAACTGTTCAATCCAACCAATAGAAACGCCCCTTATTATGTGATGTATTGTAAAAAATGGAAACAGTTTTTTTATTTACTGGTACATTAGATTTCGGTGGTTGTTTTTCCCGATGCATTTAACGATACATAAATATCGTAATGCACGATGTGAAATAAAAATTTAAACTATATTTATTTAATTATATTCGGTGATTGGCTAAACTTAACAATTCAAAAATATTTTCACTTTAGTAAGCAGTGACAACTTACTTCCATTATTTTTTAACTAGGTTTGAGTCAGTGCGTTGGGAAAATGTCTACTGCTTCCTTCTTGCTACATACACTCAACGGTTTTTTTTTTATTGTATAAACCCCTTTAATGTCGCAAGGCGACATTTTTCGGGGATCTGGCTGCCGCTCTAAATGGAAGCGGTGTCCCGGAACCCGTTCTGGAGAGCCACCAGGCTGTTACATGGAAGTCGGCGGTGGCAGCGGCGAACAGAGGACGGCTGAGATGTGGAAGAAGGATAGAGGCGGGGAGGGAGAGAAAGTGATACATCTCGTCGGATTTCATGACTGAAATCCGTAACGAAGCCCACGCGGGAGGGAAAAAAAGCTGCTGGGTTTGAAGGGGGGCCGGCGGGGGGACGCTCCCGGCTGGTTTATAAGCAGGATGGACGCCAGTTGAAGAAACAAATTAGCGAGCGGCGCAGTTCCATCGTACGGGTCCCGCTTCGTCACCCGCCGACAGCCTCTCGGTACCGCCGGCTCGACTACCCGCCTCGCCTCCTCGCCGACGACTCTTTACCGCGAGCACGTGACCGCCAAGGACGTCCGCGCGGCACGAAGCATGACTGACGATGTGAGCTCCGCACTTGTGTCAGCGACCGCCTAGTCTTCACACACTCGCACCTTCGTGACATTTTCGAAACTGGACCACTCCCGCCAACACCAGCCTCTACTCTGATAGAGAAATTTTCACACCATGAAAGAATGCTCAAAAAACCGACCAAAATTCACTCACATAGACAGCAGGTGCATAATTAATTATTCAAATTTAACATAAAGACAAGGCTCCAGTGCCATAAAAATTAGGGAAGTCCGGAAGTAATGGTACCCTCATGTTGGACGATATATTGCATCAATTCGGCGAGTGTTTGAATAATGTGTTATTGATTCAAGTCCACAGTTAATCTTGATTTCGTAGGGGTGGGAATGTGTTGAGCTGGCTTCCAATAGTGTCCCGCAGATTCTCAGTTGGAGAGAGATCGAGAAGATTGGGCTAGCCAAGGACGCAACTGCACACGTTGAAAAGCATTGAGGCTGATCTGAGCTGTATTTGGCCGGGCGTCATCTTGTTAAAACATGCGTTTTGGACACCCTGCACTTATGGAATAACCACGGGAAGCTGCCCCTCGTCAAGGTATAAGTTTGCCCTTATCGTGCTCGTAATGCGTACTAGAGCTGAGTGGCTGTTGGCGCTGATAAAACCCAAACCACCACCCCACGTTGATGGGGCATCTGGCGTTCCACAACAGCAGGGGAATTCGCCTGACGGCCACATAGTTTTCAGACTGGCTGACATTGACCATCATTGGTGATACAAAAAAAGGGAATCATTGCTGGATATTAAGTTTTTTCCATTCTGCCCCCCTGCAGCTCTGTTATGACACAATGCAGAGATACGATAGATCGCTCTTAAGGGTAGCCATTGTAACGACGGCTGAACAGCAGACCTGCCTAAGCTAATCGGTGCGGTGTTAATAATCCTAGCATCAAAATCGCCAGGCACACTTTGCAAAATGTCGCGAAACGTGGATTGTGGATGTGCTACATCATGGCTTCTGATGCGACTCTGATGTCCGTTTCCGAGCTGCACTATGACGATGCGAATTTCCTGCCTGGCACCATTGTGACCAAATGCAACCGACGGTTGTGACACCATGTTGTGTTTCTTCCACAATACAGTGTAAGGGCCAATCAGCAGTACGAAGACCAACGAAGAAACCTTTCGTGAACTCATCTGTTTGATGAAATTATGTAAGATGGCGTCCTAAAGGCATTAAGCTTACAATGCCTTGTTTGTTTTCCAGACACACTAATAGTTGTAACGATATCTTGAATGATGTAGAAAGGAACAAGTGGAACAATCACTTTATAGGGAAGGAAACAAGGGGCCATAACACACAAAGGGATCAAGGGCAAGTAGGCAAGGACACAAGGTACTGAACTTAGATACAGCCTAACAGTCTCACCGAACACTGCTCAGCCGTATACTAAAAAAAAAGCCGTGGAAACGGATAAAAAAATCTTTTACTATGTCACGTAGACTGACCCGACAATCAGCTAATGGTTGTCACACAGAATTACACTTTGAACAATAATACAGTGACCTTATACACCATGCTGATTTGCCATCCACATGTGTGTGTTATAGGTTACACTTTGCAGGTCTCAATATGAAGTACACACTTCGTGACAACAATATCATAAGTTCACTTCTCAGATATGCATGTAAAGTTATATACACTAATCGTCAAAATGTCTGTTGCACCCACAAGGAAGCGTTGGATGGCAATGCTATTCGGAAGAAAGACAAAAGTCACCAATATCAAGAAATTTTTATAGACTGAGACGTATGAGCAAATTTATTGTGCTACACACATATCTCATTATGATGTCGGGGCACCATGTTAGCGAACACATTCCACCACATGTCGCTGCATGCAGTTGCAAAGGTCTGTAATGGTATTCTGCGATAATCCATCCTGTACATCTCTAATATTGGCTCGCATTTCGTGCATATTTTGCCGTAGGGATAGAGTCGCAAAAAGTGGCCAATAGCATTCCACACATTTCCAATCGAAGGGAGGTATAGCTGTGCCGCTGGCCATAACAGAGTATCCATGGCCTTAAGACATGCCCTTGAGGTGGCTATGGTATGAGGACGAGCATTGTCCTGTTGGACTAGAGAATTGTCGTGGGTGTTCACTAGGAACAGGGTAACTGGTTGCAGGACCACATGAATATACCATTGGGCTGTCAAAGTTCCTACGATACAGATCAACAGTGACCGTACGTCGTACGAAATCGGACACCACAACATCACGTGTTGCATGTGACAACAAACCATTCATCTTGGCACTGCTACATTGCCTCAAACACACACATGTGTTGGCTGTCGTCTCCAAGACAAAAGCAGGACTCAGGACTGAAGATAACCCACTACCACTAGATATGACTCCAATATATCACTGCAGCCTGTGGCGATGTTGATGTGGTGCTAAGGGCAGTTATCGCAATGGTCTGCATGGATGTAGTCCTGCTTCGTCGTGTAGGCATCTGCAAATTGTACTGGCACTCACAGAATGCTGCAGGGTGGTCACCTCTGCTCGCTGAATGTCCACAATCGTAATGGCTGAGACACTCTGTGAATGTCAGACAATCTGTTGGTTCTCTCTCGGTGTGGTTCGTGCCAAACTCCAAGATATGTAAGTTTTGATAGGAGTCAACAAGATCTCCAAGATTCTGCATGTCTTTCTCTGTACAATGGAGCCAACAGCGTGCTATGGTAATACCTGCACAATTAGTATTGCTTTACCGATGGTTGATAAACTGATGAAACTGAATGGTAGCTCTCAAGTTTTTCTGTTGCTGTAATGTTTTTCAACCATACGGCAAGCGACCATCGCTATGCGTAATGTTTACAGTGTTAATAAGATAACATCTCAATAACCTGCATTACAAAACATGCCTATCTAGTTGCTGTATCGAACACCCGATCGATATTCTTTATTCCACCCAGTGGCCAGCACATGTACTGTATATTCATCTGTTACAAAGCCATTACATTTTAATGCCACTACTTTGCCTTGTGGATTTTCAGACAAGGATAATTTTATGTTGTAAATATGAAACTCTAGATCATATACATAAATGCCTACATATTTAGCTGTTATATGAAGCAGTAGCATATTCCTATTTTAGTAGTTTAGATGTACAAACGATTTAGAAGTGCTCAGTCTACTTGTAGCAAAGATTATTCTTGCATGCGAAAGCTTACAACTGACTGATGGATTTGGAGTCAAGACCAACACCTTCGTCATCAGATAGTCAACGTTACCGGTAGTGCGACGAGGTTTATGCATTGTACTAAAATATGCAGCGACATTAGAATAGTGAATTTTTGAAGAAACCACATCATGTGACTTTTAGCTGCAATCAACATCCTATGCAATTCGCTTGAAGTAATAGCTTTAAAAGACTCTGCAGGTGTAGTGTCCGGGAGCGACACCGCCGAAAAACGAACCCGTTTCGACTAGGTAGGAGGCAACACGACCGCGGCCCCATGAAAATTAAGGTTCTTTGTCACATCTCGAGGACCAACCAACCGATTCCCACAAAATTTTACATGCAAATAGTGGTACAGTAGGGTATGAAAACTAACATGTTTTATGTACACCAAGCCGTTTTTAAAAGCGTTAATATAAGCAATTCTGTTTACTATGTTTTATGTATTATATAATTTTAAGAAAATTGAACTAAATTTTGTACACTAAAAGTATTAATTTGAAGCACCAATTATGTATGTGGAGATCCTCTTTTTCCGGCCTTTTTGTAAAATAGTGGCAGGTGAGAAAATATTATTTTGCTATATTACGGAAAAAATTCATATTTGTTTTACACCAGTAGTGCTACAGAAGGCCATACGAACTTACATGATATAAGTGGGATCAGACATTAATGTTTCTGAATGGTAGCGAAATAAATATTTTGATAAGCTTGTCATATCTATTAAACTACATGATCAAATTCAACCAAACTTTATATACTGACAGTCTGTTAATTCGTTTCTAAAATATAATTCAGTCAAATTTGATCGTCCCTAAAGAGACATAATATTCGGATTGAATCGTATTTCTCCTAGTATATTTGCTCGCAGAAATATTACCCAAAACAGACTCTATCAGTCGATTGTATAAACCACTGAATTAATAAGTCTTCCAGCAAACAAGTAGGAATGGCATAGTAAATTAAATATACTATTGTTTAGGCATAAATTTATTCTTTGTTTATTTTCTTTATACGCTCAACCTTTGCATTTCTCAGATGTTGATTGATCATGTACAATACATGATGTTCTGATTTTATTTTATCATAAAAAATGACATACATAATTGGCAACATGTTGGCATATATAATGCTTGTAATTTATACATTTAGCACACTAAATTTGGTTGAAATTTGTTGAACAGTATGGCAGATGCACAAAATAGACCTTACATATTCATGTATTCGCCATTTTGGAAATTATTACCTAATCAGTTTATATTGCGTATACTTACATGGCCTACTGTAGTATTACTTACTTGTTAATTTTGGCGAGTATTAGTTGAGTAGTTATCGAGTTATATCATAGGAGTTTTATTATTTAATCGGGTGCTATCTTCCAAAATGTCCGAACATCATTATGTATGTCTAAATTCAATGCTTACACGATAAGCTGTCAACATGCAAAATTTGTTGTAAATTAGTTAAATGGTTTCCGAGATATATGACCCGAAATATAAATATTTCCACCATTTAGAAAATAAGTGGCTGACGTGGTCGAAAACTATAAAAGTCAGATGTCATTACTAAGTTCTATATGGGTATCGAGGTTTTTGAAATTCGATTGACGCATTCAAAATTTGAAAAGGAGAGGTGGGAGAAACATACATGCACAGACACACACAGAGAGGGATGTGATCTCATAAGCCCTTTGTTCCTTTGAAAGTAGTCTGAAAAAAAACACAAAATTAATTTTGAAAGAAACACGAAGAATTATGTCTCCTTAATTCATTAATTAGAAAACAGGTAACAAGCTAGAACAAGTGATGTAATATATTAATGATTTAATTTATTTTAAGTGCCCATTGCTACAAGAACTTTAAGTTGTTTAGATACATATACATTACATATTAGCTTTATAAGATTAAAATTAATTATTATGGATCATGTCGAACTAAGTCAATATAGGGCATATAAATAAATTAAACATGTTACAAAATAAGAGAATAAATAAAAGCAATTAGTTAAAAATATGTTCTTAAAGGAGATTGATTAATTTTTAGCCTACATTCTAAAGCAAAGAAAGGATTATATCACTTTCGTGTCCGTGTGTGTGTTTTCCCCCATTTCAAAATTGGATGCATCAACCGAACTTAACCAAACTTGGTACACATATATAACTTAGTAAGGAAACCTAGTTTTAATACTTTTCAACCATGCCAAGCACTTGCTATGAACATTGCGGCAATTTTTATATTAAGGGTGATGTCATATCTCGGAAACCAGTTACCCTTTTTAAACCAAATTTTACATGTTGGCAGGGCATCGTGTAAGCATTGCATATAAGTATGTATATTGCTGTACGGTCAATTGGGAAGATAGCAACACATGAAAAAAAAACTTTTTCATTATATCTCGAAATCTACCCAACCAATTATAGCAAAATTTAGTTAGTAAATAATTCTGTGGTGGGTATTGTAAACAAATGTGATTCAAATAGAAGACGTATTCATTTCAAAATCGTGGCCATACAAATATTTTAGGCCTATTTGGTATAACTAATAAATCATTCCACCATGTTTAACCTAATTTTAAATGATGATATTATATATTGCAAGCGTAATATATAGCAAGAAATAACCACTTTGGCAATGCCTTTTTTAAGATAGTGCTACATGAATTAATAAAGTTTTAATGTCATATCTCAGGAAAGAATTGACTGATTCTTATCAAATTTGGTAAACGAGTAGTACTGTGGCATATGATATATGTATATAAGTACGTTTTACTGAGTCAGACAATTATTTTCAAAACGGCAGCCCTGTATTAATTTTAGCATGGTATGCTATATCGTCTAAAGAATGTTATAAATTCCAACTTAACTTCGTATTCTTGGGAGAATATATTACGAACGTCCAATATTTCTACACGAAGCCTCGTTTGTCCTTTGTTTTGTAAGATAGCCACATACGAATAAGCAAATTATTTATGTCATATCTCTGCAAACAATTGATCGATTTCTACCAAATACGGAAAAAAGTAGTACTGCGGCAATTGATGTAAACTAGTGTAATTTATTAGTATTAAACCCTAATTTTCAAAATGGCCTGCCATATAGTTATTTTGGTTTTGTATGCTATATCATTGAACCAATGAAATTAATTTGAACGTAACTTTGGATGCTGGCAGTATATATTACAACCATCAAAATAAATGTGTCCTCACATAGTATCTTGTATCCACCATTTTGTAAATTAATTAGTACCACATGACAAAATAAAATTATGTCATATCACCAGAAAAATCAACAGATTTCAAGAAAGTTGGGCATCCAAGTAGCTCTAAGGCAGGCCATTTAAACTGATATGTTTTGGGTTAGTCAGACTTTTTTTCAAAACGGCGGACAAAAACAGCTTAGCTCAATATTCTATGTCTATGAGACTACGAAACAAATTTCTACTTATCTTTTATGCTGACAGTTACTATTATCCCTATAAAATTTGTCTATACAGAATGCCATTTTTCCGCCAATTTGTAAAATGCACCTACGTTAAATAATAAAATTTGACATCATTACTCGGGAAACTTTCAACGATTCCGACCAAAATTGGCGAAGAATTTGTAGTATATTAGGCCATAATAATGTACATGTCCTAAATGTGCAAAATCTAATTTCCAAAATGCCTGCTATAAAAACATTTTAGCTTAGTATGCTATAACTACGAAAATATGTAATAGATTTTCGCTTAACTTCGTTTACTGGCAGCATCTATCAAAGTCATCAAATGTGCTAATACAGAACCCTATCGCCCTCCATTTATGAAGATCATAAAATTAAAAATGAAGGGTTTTGGTCATATCTCGATGACCAACCAACCGCTTTCCTCCAAATTTTACACACACGTAGTGCTACAGCAGGGTATGTAAATTAACATGTTTTATGTGCACCAAGCGTTTTTAATGATGTTAATATAAATGATTATGTTAGTATGAGTAAAATGATTTGGAGAAGTTTGGCACAAGAAAACTGAAATATAAATACCTAAAAAATAATCAAATGAAATGCTTTATCAAATTTAGACGTAAAAAACTACATTAGAAGTAAACATTACGCATTTTTAAAATGTTCATATTATTTTTTAAACATACACAAATACAAAAAAATTCAATTTGCTCTTGTAAAACTTAGATGTTTATTCAAATCCTTATAAACGCTTGGTTTGTTTAAAAATGATTACGATACTCATCTCATCATTACGATTTGTTTGGTGGAAACGTTGTTATAAGTTTCCAGATTATCTCGAAAATTGAAACAATACCATTATGATAACCTACTTCAAAATTTCAAGTTATTTGTGACTACATATCTTCAATAATTTTTAATTTATCCTCTACAGGTTTTCAATTTTTTAAATTGTTGTGACAATTAGAAAATGTTATAACCTTTGATTAAAGGATAACAGAAAATACATTTTTCTCAAACATTACAAACATAAGAGTATTCTCTCATAAATATAACTTTAGTAAATATGTAAAAAAACGAAACACTTAATGATACGGAAAACGAATTTGATTTGAAAAAAGAGTTAAGAAATTTTGGGTAAATTGAAAATTTTTAGCACTTATAATGCAATCCTTTTATGAAAATCGAATTATGTGAACTGATTTCGTTAGGAATAAACAATTTCGGTGATTTAAAAACAATTTTGATTTGAACACTGAATCAGGTGATTTTGTTTACAATAAAGAATATTGGCAATTGAAAAATAATGCTGTTTTGAAAAATGAGTTGAGTGGTTGGTAAATAAAAGATAAACTGGCGGATTTTGAATCATAGTTTGAGAGTTACAAAAAAAAATAATGATTTGAGATAAAACTGCGTATTTATTACTTAAAAATCGCAATAGGTATATAGTCATAAAATACAGAACAAATCTGAATAAGTTGTTATGTCAGTATATTAATGAACATTGCGATAGTCATATATTCAGGTGTGGTTAATTTAAAACTAGAAATTGGTGCTATGATATCCTATCTCAGAAAATATGCTAAAAAAGAATGTTTTAATAAAACTTGGGGGTTATAAAAAACAAAACATTTAAATGGATGAGAAGGAGTAAAATAACAGTAACCACACAACTTACATATTTTAAGTCTATTTATAAATCTTAAGTATAACCATTTACGAAACAAATAGGATTCGAAATAGTGAAGATATTAAATTAATTGTATTAAGTGAAGTTAATATTTCTCCATTCAAGATACATATGTGCAAAAATGTTATGTTTTCTATGAAATCCCCCACCTTACAGGGAACTTAAATATTTAAATTTTATTACTACAGAATACATTTGAGTTTCTATTATATAAGGGGTTATTGTTGAAAATTATTAATTATACAAATTTTTACTGAAAAGAAAATTTATTGTTTCGAAAATGAATTATTGAATAATGTTGCTAAACCTGATGCTTCAAATAATATTGCTGTGAATTAAAAAAAAAAAAATAATAATAATTAATCACAAAAATAACTGAAGTGTTCGCAACGGTATAATAAATTCAATACTTGAAATTTCACACGGCCTTAAACTATTTTTTTTTTATTTCTTTTCGAGTGTTTAATTTTTTCCAGAGTTTACACAGATATTGACGACGCAGCAAAATTGAGAATTATGAGAAAAGTCCATCATATCATTGAAACTCAAAACTAAGAATGGTGAAGATGTCCAGAAAATCATTAGTTATTTTTAAAATAAAAAATAAATTTTGAAAAAAATATAAAATAAATTTATGCCCATTTGCGGAAGTGTTTTCAGTGAATTAAACTAACTGTGCGAAAACACTTTCCTTGCATAAAACCATATTTTTCAATCGATGATTATAACAAGCAAGTTTAGTTGATACCAATTCCAGAAATTTAACGTATGTTAAATAATTAACAAAGTTTTAAAGTGTATTTTCACTATCCAGTATTTATGACTAAGTTTTCCCATTTCTGTTTATGCTAAAGCTGCTGGTAATACAATTGCTTTTGAAAAACTACTTGAAAAACGAAAACCACTTAATTTCCAAATTGACAAGCGTAAATTGTTTCACAACAAGCAGTTGTAACTGCCAAGTCATCTCGGGAGGGCGAAACTGGGTTTCATAAAATAAAAAAAACTGAAAACAAACTTATAACAAATACTGAATACTTTATACCTTGAAACCTGGAAAAAATTACAAAATTTATGATTATACACTGAAGATACAAAAAACTTGGTACACCTACCTAATATAATATCGTGTATCCCCCCTCCCCCCTCTCCTATCATGAGCGCGCAGAAGTGCCGCAAGACGACGTGGCAAGGACTCGACTAATGCCTGAAGGTATGTAGGAGGCAAATCACTCTATGAATCCTGCAGGGCAGTCCACAAATCCAATCTGCGGTACACTCGTGAAATGTTCATACACGAACATCCAAATGTTATCGCTACCTCGGAGATGCTATGTCCCATCTCTCGTGTCCCGACTATTACACAACTTTCAAACTCACTTAAATCTTGATAACCTGCCATTGTAGCAGCAGTAGCCGATCTAGCTGCCGACCGCATCGCGTTACTCTGATTGGTTCCATACCTCCGTTATTTGCATACGCGCGCCTAATCCAGTTTTTTTTGGCTCTTCAGTGTATAAACCAAACTTACATAAAATATTTGCAACAGTAAAACATATAACGTATTTACAAACAAAAATAACACAGTAAAAGGCTTAATACTCATTAAGAAAGGTTTTGATGTTGCACTAGGTAACTTAATAGTTTTGGGAACCAATGTCTCCAACTGTATAAAAAAATGACCAACGGCAAGCAGACCACAGCAAGCGAAGACTATCAAGCAATACATAGTCAAATACACGTGACGTCACACAGTTTAAAAATTAATAGAAAATTTATAATATAAAACATTATTCAACACCTTTAGAGCTTAAAGCGAGTTTTGTTAACTTGACCGTACTTATAAGATAAGGAAAATGTTTGCTTTGCAAATAAATTACAAGCGGTTTGATATTTTACGAAATTTTATTAATAAATGTAATAATTTAAAACATAAAATAACTACAGAAAGAAATCTATTGTAGTTAATAGAGATTTAAAAAAAACATGCTAAATAATTCAGTATCTGTGAACCCGGACACTGAACTTAAATATTAAGTTGAAGATGATGTTTATATATTTATGAAGAAATAATTGTACCATGGCACACAATCAATTATTCAAATGTGTTGTTCAGAAATTATTATGTTTTAAAGCATAATGTACGAACTTATATTTTAGAATTTTCAAATGGTAATGCAATCAAAGGTAGTATTTATGAGTATGAATTAATGACAAAAATTATTCTCATCAGCATTTTAATGAAAATTATCCTAGAAACAGATGACAAAATCCATGTTAAATAGTTTTGATGATTAGCATAATCCTTCCACAGGCGAAACGATGTTGTTTTATAACATATCATACATCAACTTACACAGAAAATACTAATTATTACTACGTCAAGAATATTAGAATTTTTACCATCGAGAGCTACTTAACTTACAAATAAGTTGCTTTCGTATATATTTCTACCTTTCAGTTTCGTAACCGATATATTTCCTTTTATGGTTAAATTAATTAAAACAGTGTTCTTTAGCGTCAGAGTATAAAAGTTCTTTTGCGTCAGAGTATAAATCAGTTCTGTATTTTCCTATTTTGTATTGAGGTATTATTTTCCTATTTTGTATTAAGGTATTATTTTCAAATGTTTACAAGATGGGAAAGTTAACCATTTGTATTGACGCTACTCCCCACCTGTAAGATACAGGCTAGTTCATAGGGTCTGAGTTATTTTTCTGGCGCAGACTATGAGCACCTGGGATATTGTTGAATAGGGGTAGTAAACCATAACTTCATAATGTCTTGGTCTTAAAAGGTGTATATTTCACCGGAAATTCACACATACTTTCCCGAAAACAAACACATACTTTCCCGGAAACAAACACATACTTTTCCGGAAATTCACATATACTTTACCAGAAATACATATTTTACCCTGCGAGTTGTGAGCCTGAAGGGCTGATTAAAGTACTCTGGCTAACATTTCTGATGTCTTGGGGGAATCTAGGCGTCGGGACGTGTCCCTGAGCGATGACACTTGTACTTATCTGTATTGGTAGTTCTGGGTGTTCCGGCGGTAGGTTGAGGTCTGGTAAGTTGGTCGGCCATTTTACAGGCCCTCGGTTGGCTTGTTCTCTTTGACGGCTCACCACGATTGGCTGACTCCACGATACGATTGACTGACTTATCTCGGCATGGTGACACGACTGATCTCGACGTGGGGCTCCAGCGAGCCCCTCACCCGTCTGCCAGCGGCTTCCTGCGCAGCATATTACAACAGACTGTCCTCCGCCTCCCAGCGAATCCATGGAACAACTTACTGATCTTCTGACTCTGCCATTGTCCGAACCCCGGCCTTGGTTGACTGACCTTAACTATCTATCTCGCGTCTCGTCGTGGTTATACGACTGAAATGACTAATCCCGACGTGGGGGCTCCGGCGAGTCCCCCACTCAACGTACGCCTCTCGGCGTGACGACTGACGACTCAACCCGACTGATGTGATTCAACTAACCAACTGACACTGGTCCAGCGCCTCCCAGCGCAGGGAATTCCTGGTCGACTGTCCTTCCCTTGTCCTGCAAATATGGCTTTTAAACTCTTTCGATCACCCCCCCCCCCAAGATCTTTGCACGTATGTCTATTCGTTGGGTGAGGGCGAGGGAGGGGTTGACCTGTGCTCCTACGGCCAAACACTGTCAGCTCTTCTTACTCGTCTAACTAGTGGTGCATTGGAGCCAATCTAGCTTACTTCTGCATTTTCGAGGCATGTGTTCATGTATTACTGCATTTTGCTAGGGGAGGGGGAGACTCGTGGCTAACTGCCAAGCTCTGTCAGCCCTTTTATAATGTATCTCGGGNCAAACTGCCAAGCCCTGTCAGCCCTTTTATAATGTATCTCGGGTGGGTCGGCGATATTCTAGCCGCTGACCTCCTTGGCAAGTGTCTTAATTCCCTTGTGGCCTCTGCGGTGCTGACACACCCACACCAAAATGTCGGTGTGCAGTTGCGCCACTGTCTTGCCTNCTAACTGCCAAGCTCTGTCAGCCCTTTTATAATGTATCTCGGGTGGGTCGGCGATATTCTAGCCGCTGACCTTCTTGGCAAGTGTCTGAATTCCCTTGTGGCCTCTGCGGTGCTGACACACCCACACCAAAATGTCGGTGTGCAGTTGCGCCACTGTCTTGCCTCCTGTCTGTAGCATTCCTATGCGTGGATGTTTACCGTGGCACGACGCGGCGTGTTTGTCATGGGGACAGCTGGGTTTTCTTTCTCTCTCTCGCTTTCTTCCTCATTTGGTCTCCTAAACCGTGTGTCAGACTTTCAGGGCCGTATGCCTTATTTAATCATACAGGCTGCCGGCCTGGCGGTTAACGGGAATTTTTAATGGGGTCTTTACCCTAGGCTCTGTGGTAAAAATCACTGTGGAAGGCTCTCTATTTACAATGTACATTTATACTCTCACAAGTAACTTCGCAGGCTGTATACACTGGGGAATAGAAAACTAACTTCTAAGTCTCTGGAGCGGTTAAAATACTTAATTTACTTAGTCCATGGCATTAGGGGGTGGTACTAAAGCTGATGGACCATTATAGGGCCTACTTCTGCCATGTACAGCACGCTATTGTACCAGTTTAACCTCTTGCTACATATTTGAACTCGCAAAAACAAAACATAAACAGGGTAATACACATATCTTCTCGGACTTACATTACATTACTGATAGACATTACATGGTTGCACAGTTCACTGCATGCAGTAAAGTAATCTATCTGGATCATAGTAATTTTTACTTTGATTGTTTCTTCTATGCGTCTGCTGCCCTAGCAAATCGGGGGCTTTCTTGAACATTGGCAAACAAATTAGGTGGCAGATGGTCGGCCATTGGCAAAACTGCCTTGCAGCTGTTATGTGTACTGACAGGGTTCCTTTAACTGGTACGGATGGCTCATAGGCCGTTTAGATAGAAAAAGAAAAAAAAACAAAACTCTTATTTTATCCTGCCTTTCTGCCGCTCCTCCGAGCAGTCTTACGGCAGTTGGAAACATACAGACTCTTGCCCCATGCAAAACATACACACTATCACTCGGTTGAGGGCCTATATTCCTAACTTACAAATGCAGGTAAATTAAAAAAACACTTAGTCGCACTTAAGTGCCGGCGTCTGAACACATTATAACTCGGCTGAGGACCTACATTCCAATCTTATATATCATAAACACAGGTACCGGCATCTGGCCGTTCGAGGCTCTGGGACGTCCGGCCCTTTGTCGCAATCATGTTTGGTGTTATTAACATTTGATATAATTGCCTGTCCTGAGCTCGTGTGTTTTAAAATTTTACAAACATCTTTCGCTTTAAAACCAAGGTTTCTTATTTTAACCCGAAACAAACAAATTTATTTGATTTTTGAATTCAAGACATTTTCTTTTCAGATCATGAATCGACACAATTTATCGGGAGTATATTGTAAACAACAAAAACGTTTTAATGGTTGAGTATTACCATATACGTTACAAGTCAAACGACAAATACCATACGTTACCCGTCAAACGTCAAAAATCCCAGCGCACACAATGTTAAATATTTTATTTTGAATTATCTTTTATTACCTTTTCTTGCCATATCAACTTAAATAAATAAGAATTACTTATTTAACGATTAAAAAAAAGCGATATACAATTTGGTAGCTCATACCTTTACCAATAAAATCTTTTACATTCGTTTCAATATAATTTTCTCGTAAAGTACACATCAAGTTGGTGTGATCTCTTATTAGTTATTTAGGAATTTTAAGTTTTAGCCCCTTTAAGCAATCTTTGTGCTTTGTCTTCCACTTGTAAATTATTTTCTAATAATAGGCCTAGTTTGATAATTAATTTTATTTTCAATAGCAATCACAGTATCTGTATCAAATCCACGAAAATAAATTATTTCATCATTATTATTAAGGGAATGATGGATTTGCTATTAGAATTTTTTTAATACTTTTCGAAATTTTTTTTTTTTTGGGTCGACAAGCATTTGAAACCAACATATAAAATATTGAAATTAAATCCATTTTTAAAAAGGTATTATAAAATATTAAAGTAGTTTTAGGAAATTATGTAGGCCAACTATTAATGTAAAAATATTATTTTGTAATAACTCGAAATTTTTCTTAAATTTATTATTATCTTCGAGATTTAAAACACTCGCTCCCCAATCAAACTTAATATTTTAGTCATACATGAAGTGAAATTCATTTCATAAATGAGCAAGAATTTCAAAATAAAAATTTGTAGTTGAATTTTGGAAGATAATATACGTTATTAAACCCATCAAGATGACCATTAATGGCTTTAATTGGATAACATGCGAAATACTTAACTCCAAACTTAATTATTAATAAAATTATATAAGTTGATCCAAAAAAAAAACACTATTACAAAGTGCTAATATTATATGGATTCTTTAAGAAAAACTATAAATACATTGGCTCCTTTGAAAACTGATTTCATAATTTTTTAATTGAGTAATACATCAAATCGAGGTAAAATCCATAACGAATTAAATGTAAATCTCTATCATAGCCTTCCTGAAACCTTGAATTTTGAAAATTGAGTATTAATTAAAAAATTGTAACTTATAGAGATAAATTCCAGAATTTTTATTATAAGAGAATTTATAAAATGGTCGAGTTCCGAGCCTAAAAAAATGTTTATACTCAGAGATGAAATTGTTTACGAGAATACTTATTGATAATTTTTTTAAAAATAAACAAACCAAATGTTTAAACGTATTGTTGTAGAAATTCTACATAAAAATTGTACATTTTTGATATTAATGGTTTGTTCATTGACATAATTTTGAAATGTAAAGATATGCAAATATTTTTCTTAATATTTTATTCATAAGTTGGTTTATAATAACGTTATAGAGAAGTTATGTACGGATTGAAATAAATACAAAACAAAAATTGGACAAAATAAAAATTTCTATTTTAAAATTATTATCATAAACAACAGCTGAAGGAAAAGACAAAATTTTATGTAAAATTAGTAAGTACGTTTACAGATATTCCTATAATATAATTAATAACTCCCTTGTGAGTATACCCCTGGGCAATGGATTTAATTTAATAAATAAAACCTTGTTTTTATTGACGGGCGCTAATTATAGAGCTTTTTGTGAAATCACTACAACAATGTACAATTTAAAAACAAATATTGGTTTGTGATTTCGATGGTATACATTATAAGGATTGTTTGAAAAATTACAAAAATAACTTGAAACCGAGCAAGTTTTAAGATTTAACAGATGTTCGTTACTCAGATTCTTACATTTGTTCTGATTATTTATTTATTGATTACTATATTTATTCCTAAGCTTTAATAAATCCTATTGGCAATTTTTTTTTCTAAAATGAAAGATATTTTAACGCAAATCCTGAGCTGTGGTGTTTGATTTTCTTTCTAAAATAAAAGGCTCTTATCATACACAAATTCCTGAGTTGAGGTGGTTAACTTTCGTGTCAGATTTATCGATTTTCAAAACAAGTTGGTTTTTAAACTGTAATTTTCAAATAAACATTTTAAATTATGTCTTTCAAATACTTTTCTTATTTTTTATTATTTTTGTAGAAATATATTTTTTAAATGTAATAATAAAATACTAATTTGAATGGCTATAATAAATTCATGGTTTTATTTTAAGAAGATGTACCACATTGTCTTCCTCTGCTCTGCAGTGTTATAGGTTAATTAGCAGTTTTTCCAATGCCTTTATGAGATCCATCTTTATAGTTCTTAATTGTGTTACATGTATTATTTTATTGGGTATATGGTTATGTCTCCTTTCTTCAAATTCTTCCCTTTATTTATAACAGTTTATAATTTTAACACGTTCGAATTTCTTTTTCGAGTTCTTTAGCTTTGAGTTTGAGTTAATTTTTATATCATAGGACCAGTAGATTTACCTGTTACACTTTCTATTTCGATATTGTCGTTACAAATGTACTTATAATAAAAATACTATACTACTTTCCTAGTTTAAGAGAGTATTTTCTAAACTCTTTAGTCATTGAATTATTTAGAATCACGTTTATTTTTCATAAAGATATCGGTGGCAATAACATTTTTTAAAATGAAAGTTAATTTTACCTGTATTCCCTATTTTCTTTGTCAAATATCCAAAGATACGTTTTTTTTTTTTAACCATATAACAAACCAATACCCCAACAACATCTTCACCTCTGAATTATGGAATGTTTTCATTTTATAAAATTATATCCCCATGTTTTCCACTGGATTTTAAATTTTTAGTCTTAAACTGGGTGACTTAATCATATTTGATAAGAATTTCCGAGAGTTACTCAGAATTTTTCAAAAGAAGTTTTCTCTCAGAGCTTATAAAATATTATCTTACTTAGAATCTCGAAGAGTTCCTTAATAATAATCTCTGGGACTTACTTAGGATTTCTAAGATTTCATTTTTCACTATTTCTGAAAGAGTTCTTGGCTTATAATTTCTGAAAAGGCTCTTCACTTAGAATTTCTAAGTGTTCCCTGCTCACATTATTTAAGTGTTAAGTACTCAGAGTCTGATGGAGATATTATCTCTGGAATTAAGAACTCCTGAAACGAGATTGATTAAAGAGTTTCATTAGAGCTTTGATAGATTAAATAGTAGGTCCAAGT
Source organism: Clitarchus hookeri (assembly GCA_002778355.1). Lineage (NCBI taxonomy): Eukaryota > Metazoa > Arthropoda > Insecta > Phasmatodea > Phasmatidae > Clitarchus > Clitarchus hookeri. Next base: position 29,536 of record NQII01000205.1, on the reverse strand, counting down.
GGCCAGCAAATAATGGTTAAATTAGAGAATCACAACCTTTTTAAAAAAAAAAATATATCGCTTATCGATCTTGATCATTATTATGTGTTACGGCAACCTAATTCATCTTTACTGTGAACACATCTTGCTTATGTAATTTAATAGTTTCATATTTATAAGCATCTATTTCTCTTTAAATATGCATCCTCTCTAATCATCGAAGGTAATGTCTTTATTAACAAATGCTTTTTTAACTCCTGTTGCCTTCTTCCGCACTCTCTTATCCATCTTATGCGCCTACATCTTCGGCTGTAGTACAGTGAACTGGGTTATTATCACACCTGCACAGTGGTCTAACATTTTCCTTAATTATGTTTTATTTACTTGGTGCCACTATGGATGTTATATATGGGATAGTCGCTTGCATCAAAGTTACTGATCATGTCTTTCATATCCTGATAGTAATCTTCGATTTTACATAAATCAAAATATCATCCTGGTAATACAACTCGTTGTTCTCCTCGTACGTGGGCTTTATGATTCCGTAATCGAAACTATACACCAGTTTTCTGTAAATTTTCAAGCCTGAAAATCAAACTTATATTGCCTTGTTGAAAATGAATTTTTTTACACGTGGACAACTGCTAAGTTCTCACCAAATATTTTTGTGTGACTGTAGTAAGGTTTTGATTATGGTTTTCTCTATCTCTTAGTATTTTTAATTAATTTTATGTTTACTAGTTTCCTGATATCTCTCCATTTTTTTTCTGAGCCGGTTTCTTACTCTTGGTGTTCCGATCATCATAATTTATCAGCCTACATTATTATTAAAATCTTAGAACACTAGTTTTAAAGTTCTGCAATGAAAATATTTCTCTTCCTTTTTCTAATGCTGTTGGCAACTTTTCCTTTCTTTCTTTGTGAAAATACGCCACTCTCTTCACTTCTACTGTAACTACTGACACATTCAGAATCTTTCGGTAGGTTTTTTATATAGTTAAAAAAATATTCCAGAATGTATATTTAAAAATTTCCAAGTACATCCAAAATCTTTGTATAATAAGTATACGGACATTATCTATTGTTGGCATCAAGGTACGTTAAGAAATTACATGGTTTTTTACTATCATAATTTCCACAGATATTTGCTGTTTGCTTTGGAATAACTCTTAAAGGTTCCACCTCTTTTTATTTTTTTCTGAAATGAAAGCAAATTTATATATATTAAAATAATATAGCTCAGCACCATTCACCTTCAGAATTATGACATTATATGTTTCTAGACACACATCTGTGAAGTTCTCTAAAGTATATTTCAGTATCAGAACATCGGATATTTTATATGAGCGTATGTGTTCATCACTAATTGTAATCTTAAATCGCTCCCAAACATTCTTTCGTGTGCATAATCCTCAGCATAAATATATTTTTGTTCAATCTTGAATAGAAATCGCTCTCGGTGGCAGCTGAGTTTCTCTTAAGCTTTTCTCATAATCCATGCAATCATATGTGTGTACCCCTTTTTTGGCGATCATATCGAGCTGCTTGTCCTTAAATAATTACATTGTTACTAGATACTGCTCTTATTTTTTATTCCTGCTTAAATCATTATTGCTTGTTTACAGACAGTAAAAGAAAATTTGTAATTTTTAATGAGAAATTGTTGGCAATTTTATAAATTTTTTTGTTAATAGTACAAAAGTTTATCTTGCAAAATTACAAGGATAGTGTTTGTAAAATAACTCAAGATATGTTTGTATTATATTCGCCTATATCCACGCACTCAAGAAAAATGGCAGGTACTCAACAACGCAAAACGTATTATAGCTGTTTGTGCTAAACAAGGGGTGTTGTAAAATGTAGTTCAGTGCAAAACAAATGTATTGCAAGTAAGAATAATGTAAAACACTTAAAACAACTCAAATAATCACAATAAAATGACGACAATTAAAGAAAACACGTTACTCTATAACCCATTAACTGTTAATGTTAATGTTTCATATTTACACAGAACTGTAAAAATGAGCTGAGATTTGGGCGGCTCGATTTCTGCAACTGAATTAAATATGCCTTTTACGTCATATTTAATTCAGTACAAGCAAAACGTTGTTTAACTGTAACTATCAAGGAACAAACGTACCTGTAGCGAGGTATGAAGTAATGAAGTTGAGCTTTAAGCTAGTCACTCACTTTCAAACCAAACCGAAAATACCGCTTGTATATTATTGGTGGTACCTACGTATTTCNCTTTGTTTAACTGTAACTATCAAGGAACAAACGTATCTGCAGCGCAAGCATATACTCCAGGTAATGAAGTTTGGCTTTAAGCTAGTCACTCACTTTCAAACCAAACCGAAAATACCGCTTGTATATTATTGGTGGTACCTACGTATTTCAGTGTTATACTTAATATCAATATGAGGTTAAATTAGGAGTTTATATTGACTCCGCTACATATATTTATGGGCTACCACTTCTGCAAAGACATACAGTAATATGGTATTTAGAATACCAATATGGACAATTACTATTTGCCAAAATTCATAGATTCTAATTTTGATTGAATGTGTTCCTTAAAAATAAATTTAGACTTATTTGTTAACCATTGCTTATAAGTACTCCCCAGAGTAAAGAAATGTGTTAATCATTAGTTAGAAGCAGTAATTTTCTGAAGACAGTCTTGGTGTTAGGTACTTGTATTCTCTGTAAGGAGTTGACTACATGCTAACATCCGTCTGTCTTCCTTGTACGGATTCTGAGGACTTCAAAGCTGCGGCGACAAAGGCGAAGAAAAAGAAACAACCGTTGGAAGGTGTCGAGTTGTGCAGCGAACTGCCGTAAAGAATGAAAGCCTGCCACGTAAGTACGGTTAGTACGGATAGATTAGTGCTGTAGCAGTGACATTCCTTGAAGTGCACACACGTTTGTTATTTATGCCTCGTCAGTTTACCAAGAGAGGTGACACGAACGCAAGACAACCAAGCATTCAATGTCTCTGCGGGACAAGAAATATATATTGTATCACGATAGTTTTTAAGCTAGTAAATATGATAATTTATCAACCGCTCCACATCCAGTGCACTGAACAGATCTCATTTACAAAACAAAAATAAAATTTGAACATACATTTCCTGTGAAAATTGCAGAAATATCGGATTGAACAACTTCTGTTATAAAACTTTAACTTTATCAAGTACGTCCTATAATTTAGAATGTAGAGAAAAAATGTATTTGAATTATAAAAAAGAGTTTTACAGGAAACGTTATAACACTGACATGCAGTTTATTTGCACTGTAAAAGTTATACCATGTGCACAACACCACTCAACAATGTAATTTTAAGGTAAGAGGATTCGAGGCACTAAAATGTGTTTTTTATCTATGGTTAAATTTCATTGTAAGTAATTGGATTGCCTATATCTCGAAATGTTGTTATATTTTGACTTAAGTAACATAACATAAAATCTTCAACGACAGTAGTATAAATGTACTTAAAGGTTATAAATGGGCATACAAAATCACACTTTTCCGCCTGATTTTTAAAACAGCTAAGAAGGCATGGCACGTGCTGGAGAACACCGAAAACAAAGAAAGTCAGACACTCAAGAGAGTTTAACATCTTAAATTAAGTTTTACTGCACATTGCATGTAACCATTTTTAATGAAAGAAAGAAAAATAGAATGTTTCAGTGTAGCAATGGAAAAAAATATCGAGCAGAACTTGTGTGGGGCTAAGAAATAAATTCAGACAGTTTTCGTAACTTGGTTAGTTTTAATCATTTTCATAAATATCCAACAATGCTATCACACTAAAGTATTATACTTTTAAACAAACACATATTTAGAATATCATTTTACTGCATCTTTAGTAAAATCTGTTCCAACGTCAGTTAAACCGCACAACAATGATGAAATATTTTCAATCATTACATTTTCATTATCGCCGAAAAAATGATTTACGATCTCTCACAGTCAAAACTATCCACCACCATTATTCCAGCCCATATACACTTAACCATCAATAATGTATTCGCCACTGTTGTACAAAATCTTTATCGGCCCCAATCTTAATACGCTATGTAGTCAAATGTTACCGGCTGCCCCTCTGCTGCTAGTCAATTTGCCAGGTAGGACGATACACAAGCGAAGGCACAAACTCTTGAACATCATACACAGGTACATTTCGGTGTTCTGTCAGAGACCTTTCTTAGCAGTTGAGCACTCTTCAGTCCATTGCTTGTGTTGCCACCGTCACGAGGAAAGTTCACGGGATTACTGGCCCCAAAAACAGCTTTGGTAAGCCGAAGAAACCTACTAATGGGGAAAGACGGACTCTAAAACTTTTTTCACTAATCAGTTGTCAGGCAGCCATGTAAACAATTGCAGAGGACTTACGACTATGGCTCACGTACAGAGACCAGTAATATAACTCGCTATCAACAGGTGACATAATGTGGTTTCATGATCGTGCCAGTACTTAGAAGTCACTGACCACACACACCAATTCCCGACGTCGTTAAAAGTGGTGCAAACGAAACCATCATTCAATGCGGAGTAGAGGAAGAAGGGTTTACGGAGTTATAAGTCACGGCACACGATTTGGCACTCGTACTGACCTGTGTGGACCTGGCGGGTGCGTGGATAATAATAACTTACTTGTGTTGTAGATACACTGAAATTTTGTGGCGTTTGTGCAATAGCCTGAGGATTTTTGCCGTATTTTGGGCTCGATTTATTATTTATAATAGATAGCTATATCAGCCTTGTAATGCACCGAGACACTTAAACCATAACTTGCTTCCCACAACGTGCCAATAGTTAGAAATAGATTCATACATTTATCAGAGTAGTGATTATCATGTCCATAAATTCAAGACACTCGGGTGGAACCAGAGGTGGATCCAGCGGGTTTAAACACCCCTCCCCCCCACCTCCTTTACCATCATTTTTTAAAATTTGTTTTTTTTTTGTATTTATAAATGCGTTACCCTTAAGTTAACTGCCGGAACTTTTTACAGCTGATAGAATCATCATTTTGAACCAACGCCAGCATGGCAAATGCTGAATGTTGAGGGTTAGTAGGTATTTATGATATCAGCTGTGTCAAGAGGTTCTTCTTGCCACCAACGACAGAGCAGTCACGCATGTACAAGCCCTCCTCTACCCTAAACATACCCGTCTCACTAAACTTCTTATCTTCAAACCGCATAAACACTTTCCTCTCACTTTTTTAATATAAAGTGCAAGAACATGAAGACAGATGCCGTTGTTGCCAAGACTATGCGTTGATGTTCGTGTATGGTATAAAGCAGCCTTAAATTGGTAAGCTAAAGCAAGTGGTTTTATTTATGACGTTACATCTCGTTCGAGATCAGGACCATTAGATACGGACACATAAAAAAGTACAACTTTTGAAGGGAATTAGGGAAGTATTCGGACATGGGTGATCAAATTATTTTACAAAAATTGGNGAGGTTTAGGATCTTGGGTCCTCCCGAAAACAAGTCCAATCTTTGACCACTGCGCCACATCATTGAGTGCTAAAAATACGTTGTTTGGTAATGGTTAGATGTCACTTCAATATTTGTATTACACCTGAGTGCATATGACACAATAAAATTATATTTGTGTTCTTTGAATGAATGGTGCAATGGCACCACATGGTTCTTTGAATGACTAAATGGGGATTTTTGGACATTCGCCATTGGGATGCAGTTGTCTGTCATAAAAATACAAGAGTGAACACGAAAAAAATGACTTAAAATAGGTAAGTGAGCTATGGACAAGAAAATAAATACGTATACAACACTGGAAAATTCCATGAAGGGATCGAGCCTTGCTTTGTTCATAATATATTCTTGACCTATATATGCATACCTGGTCTGCATGCTGTCGCGTCTGGTAAAACTGCTGTGTTTGAGTGCGTTTCTTTGTTGTTTTGTCCCATTTTGTTTCTACATATTTTGTCAGTGTTGTCCTTTTTCAAAACAAGTTTCTAGCGTGAGTTGTTTTCTATGTGTTATCTGTTGGTCGTGCATAGATGTGTATTTTTTCGTAACTAGTTGCTGTCCGGTTTTTTTTACTCTATTCCCTTTTGGAATTTTACAGTGTTGTATACGTATTTATTTTGTTGTCCATAGGTCAATTATCTTTTTTAGGTATTGTTTTCGAGTTCAGTCTTGTTTTTCCATGACAGACATCTGCATAACAATGGCGAATGTCTAAAAATCTCCGTCTAGTCAAAATGAGACTGAAATATTTTAAAGAATACTTCAACTGCTAATGTAATTTTCTCTAGTCAGAAAAATTGTTGTATGTTTCTATAAGTCACTGAATCAAGTCTAATTGACTTATATTACTCCGTTGAGAAATCTCACTTACTAAGTTATTTTATAATCCGGTTTATATATCAATGTTTTAAATTGTTAAATTCAGTTCTTCCATAATATTAATGCAGACTGCGACCAATTTCGTAGTTTAGTAATTAACATACGAATTGAGAAAGCATTTTACAAAACATATCTTACTGTTGTTTTAAGAAAGTCTTGAGCTAGGTAGCTCTTTTTTTTCAGACCAGCTACGTAGCATTTTTAGGTAGCGAATACATATTTGAGTTAGAAAATCTTAATGTACTTTGTACACGGTAATTAATTTACAAAACATAGAAACTGTTCCATATTAAACTATAATTAACTCCTTGCATTTCAGTTTGTGCGCTATTCAGTAACCGAACTACTGGCTACCCCTTGCCCATTAAGCCCCGAAAATTGACCCAAGTCCAGATGTTACTGTAAAAGAACCGTATAATTCCTTTTTTCTCCTGACCTTGAACAATAATTTAAGCAGGGAAACAGTGGCCTGTTGTAACTGTCGCTGAGAGACTGATACATTCTCCAGACACCCCAGCACAACAGCAGGTGACACCCCAGTCCCCAGTGAAATATTTGCATTTATATATCAATTCTTTCTTTAAGTTCGTGTCCTTCTTCTGCGACGGTACTTTCGGGGTGGGGGTAAAGGAGATGAAATCATGCGCAGGTAGCCACCCCCTTTTCCCTCCCTCTATCTAGCTTGTGACATAAAACGTTTGCACATCTCCAGACCAAAGTTTAGTATCGCCTCGTTTCTGTTGATGAAACTTGTACTGAGTTTAACAAGTAGCCGTCTTGTCATTTATGGAAAAATGGCTACACTGTGGAATCGTGCAGAAATACAAACGGACAAATATAAAATATTTTTAAAGTGAGTTGTTACATTGAAGATACTGTTTATTCGTTAGTAATTCCACCTGAAAATAAACCACACTGTCAACAGGGAATTAATGCCACATATTTAGTTACTTTTCTTTATTATTATTGTTCAAATCAATTTTGTAAATCTACATTTGTGGATATACAATTTTCATCCCAAACAGTGAGCAAAAGGAGCACCGAGTTGTGATTTTTACAGCAGATAGAATCATCATTTTGTACCAACGCCAGCATTGCAAATGCCGAATGTTGAGGGTTAGTAGGTATTTATGATATCAGCGGTGTCAGAAGGTATAAAGCAGGCTTATAATGGTAAGCTTCGTACTTTTTTAAGACAAACACTTGNCTGACTTTTTCTGTTATAAATTTAACTTTTTAGCAATTATTGTTTCTTGTATCGGTAAAATATTCATCGAAAATAGGGTGAATGACATGCAAAGGGGTATTTAGGTTGCGTGTTTATTGTAATTCATTATCCATAACCTTCTTCCTTCCTTCATTTTCTTAAATAATCAAATAGGTGTGTATAATTTTAGAGAGCAATTAGTGGAACATATTGACTTAGATTTTGTCTCTTTTGTTCATCCATTATATTTTCTGCATTAACGAATTTTTATATTCATAACTGTTAATATAAAACAGCAAGCAAGTTTGTAGGTGCACACACACATATATAAACTACTCAAAATAAAAAAGTGATTATTGCTTTGCATGGGTATATTTTATCTATTCGACACCACTCTGCTGGGAATGAAGATATAAAAATTTCTGAAGGTTCTCGAAAACTGGAAACAATACAGCATTTGTAAAATATCACTTATTGTGACTCTCATCGATAAATAAACATAATGATGTGAAAAAACTGAAATAGGGTAGTGCATGAACAAACTGAAAACAGAATGTGGTAATTGTGCACTCGTGTGGACTGTCGATAAGCTGTGTTGTCATATCTTGCCTGCATCACTGTAGCACAGCATCTTGGCTTCCTCTAACAAGGAAAGTGTTTCGGGAGGGTTTGGACGTCCTCTAATGTGTCTTTTCAGATGATCTCCAACTTAACCAGATAAAGCACCCATGGGATCATCTGAAAAGGCAACTTGGAGGGCGGACAGACCATCCCCAAACACTTACACAGCTGGAGGAAGCCCCACTAGAGGAGTGGCAACACATTCCACAAGCGCGTATCCGCAGACTGGTGAGGCGTGTGCAAAGATGCTGTGCTGCAGTGATGCAGGCAAGGGATGACAACACAGCTTATTGACAGTCCACACGAGTGCATGATTACCACATTCTGTATTCAGTTTGTTTAAGAACCATTTTTGTTTAACACATTATTTCGTTATTTTATTGATGTCAGGCACAGGAAGTGTTCCTTTACTAATGCTGTATTGTTTTCTGTTTTCGGAAACCTTGAGAAGTTTGTTTATCTTGAGTGGTGCCGAATAGATAAAATATATCCATGACAAGTCGTGACAACATTTTTATTTTGAGTAGTGTATATGCATGTGTACACACACACATATGTGTGTATGTGTACAGACACACATATAGGATGGTCTGCCTAACGTAAACACCCTCAAAGTTTTGGAACGGTTGCAGACCACGACATGCTGTTTTCGCTAAATGTAATAACGTACGGGGGCAAGTAATTTGCCTGAAATTTACTTTTTGTAACACTTGTATGGAAAGAAATAATTACAAAACATGTGATTTTTCCCTTGGAGACATACATTTATTTAAACGGCCTCTGAAAGTACATGCGCAGAGGAATTCAGTAATATAGCTAATGCAATGGAAAGTAATACAGAAACCCCAATAAGAAATAATGTGCAGATATGATTAAATTAAGTGGGCCAGTAGCATGGGGTAGTGGACCTGTACTCACAGCTGTAAGCAAGTAACACGCGCCGAGGCTTATCCTGGCGGGACCGCTTCCGTTGTGGCGCGGTACCTACGGGTTAAGAGGGACTTGGCTGTTTTTTTTTATTGCAAATAATGGTTTATTCCGTTTGGGTTAGGTACGTGTTAATATTAAATAGGTTAGATAGAAAGTTAAGATTAAACTAATGTTTTTGTTCTTATAANAGAAGAAATAATGCGCAAATATGATTAAGTTAAGTGGGCCAGTAGCATGGGGTAGTGGACCTGTACTCACAGCTGTAAGCAAGTAACACGCGCCGAGGCTTATCCTGGCGGGACCGCTTCCGTTGTGGCGCGGTACCTACGGGTTAAGAGGGACTTGGCTGTTTTGTTTTTATTCAAAATAATGGTTTATTCCATTTGGGTTAGGTACGTGTTAATATTAAATAGGTTAGATAGAAAGTTAAGATTAAACTAATGTTTTTGTTCTTATAAATATTATTGGTTATTTGTCGTGTACCTACATACGTATGTACTATTGATACTGAGGTGATTTTCAGAGCAAACGCAAGTCTATTACTTACTAGATAAAGTACTCGACAGTGAAGAAGATGCGCACTATCCCACATAATTTCTTAATTCATTGAATCCTTCTGGCATGCCACCACAAAAACTGATTTTAAAAGTTGGAGTTACCATAATTTTATTGCGAAATATAAATCCACCAATATTATGCACCGGGATTCGATTGCAAATAAAAAGTTTGAAAAGTTATCTCATTGAAGGTACTATTCTAACTGGCTGCGGTACTGAAGAAACTGTTTTAATACCTAGAATACCAAAGATTTCCTCGGATTTGCCTTTTAATTTTAAAAGAGTCCAATTTCCAATAAGAGTTTGTTTCGGTATGACCATAAATAAGGCACATGGTCAAACACTTAATGTGGCTGGAGTGGATTTGAGTGGAGCATGTTTTTCAACTATACGTAGCCTTTTCGCGTGTGACGTCAAACAGAAATATTTTTGTGCTGGCGGTCGGAGGCAAAACTATTAATGTTGTATACAATAAAATTTTCTAAACCACTATCATATAATATTGTTATATGAGAGCTGTATGAATGTGGATATAGCGAAGGAGTAAGGTATGTCAGTATCGTGGTAAATGGAGGTCCATAAGCTCTGCCTACCTCCCTGGGAGACAGGCGTGACCTCTAAACTAAATTGTACCCGGTCGAAGCCGAGCCGAGTTACAGTAAGTAAACAACGACTGTAATTTGCACTATTTTTGAGTTATGACTACATAACATATTAAATATGCATATATTGTGAATTACATAAATGTGACACGGTATTTTAACTTCGCATTTAGATGTGAAATAACACATCAATATATATTCAATATACGTTGTCTATTAGCAGAGCTTATTTTAATTAAATTTAAGTAGTCAAATTAAAAAAAATAGGACATTAAATTTTTTACACATTGATTGAAAACAACGCCAGAATATTATTTAATCCACTGGATGTGTACCTTCAAACTCACTAAAGTAAATATTTTATACTCTGCTCATTTCTTTAAGATATATTTTTTCCAATAGACTTTTCACGCGTGTTCTTCAATTCATTCTGCAACAGGAACGTGACACCCAAGACTGTGGTTTTATCCTCTCAACATAATTTTTTCCCAAAAGTTAGGCCAATCTCATGTCTAAAATTTGCACAATATTAAGTAAACAACAATGAGTAGTGCAACAGCTCCATATCTTCGCCAATATTACAATTAATGATTTCGTATTTATTCATGACTAAAGGTGACACATTTTGGAATAAATTAATTGTGACTGAGGAGAACTTTAACTAAAATGTTTTAAAACGTTGTCACTCGTAGTCGGCGAGTTTGCAACTGCGAATACATTGTCAAGTGGTGAATAAGTAACAATAATCATTATTATTATTCCCCCCAAATTCGGAACCAAGGACTGCAAAACTTTACAGATATTCTTGTTAGTAATAATGATTTTCGTGTTATAAATACTAAACAGATAAATTATTTATATTTTATTTAACTTTAAAGTTTTAAAATTCGCCAGTTGCGGAATGGATTAGTATATCAATTTATTGAAATGTTTTTATAATTAAAAATTTTTTGTTGGTGTAAATTTTGCACCGCAACGAATACGATAGTTGCATCAGTTGAAAATGCATAGCGTTTGAAAAAGTAGAAACATATGGGTCTGTGCCGTTTGTTACAATATTTTAACTTATTAGCATTTTTACCAATTTATGGTTTAAATATTAAGACAATCATCAAGGTCGTGGTCAAAATCCACGTAATTCAAATTGGTTGTTGTAACCCAAGTATAATATCAATGCAGTAACGCCTACGACATTCAAGCCTGCCACCGTTCACTGGAATGTCAGCGTACGAGCACAGTAATTTGCCTTCATGACCATAGAATCTGAACTACGTAGAATAGGCAAAAGCGAAACTCAGTATGACCACTGACGAACCAGAATATCATAATATGAGCATTTGATTAATTCCCTTCTCTCTCCTGCTGCACTGTCATGTAAAATCCGTCTTTTTACAGAAATTGGCGATAAAAAATCTCCAGGTGCCTCCACAAAATTACTGGCACTTTTATTTTTCAATAACTTCGCGTGAGTTCACCGAAATTCTCCTTAAATGTGCAAGGTAGTTTTCTGCACTTCGGTTCAAAATGCCAGATTACAAAAAAACACAAAAAAAAATTGATTTTTTTTTTTAAAGATTTGTCTACAGATTAGATAACTTGGACATCTTGAGGCTTACCACTCCCCTGCGCCCCTCTTCTAAAAATGTAGGGTATAAATACAATATTTTGAATAATGTGACATACATTTTTATTTCCCCACCCAATTTTAGCAATGTTTAAGTGTTTTATGTGTTTGTAACTGTTACAAGTTCGTGATGCTGCTTCTTGAAGTTCGACGTAGTACGTCAAAGTGGCGTGGATATCAGAACTGTCGGAGAAAAGATAATTGATGATGATAGTGGCGAAGAAAGTTTTGTGTAGACTCGGCATTCTTCGTTCCCGAAACTCGAAGCTAAAGGAAGCACAGGGATGTTCCACATGTTGCATTAAAGGTGCTCAGCTCCGTTTTCCGTCATTGCAGTTGGCATTTCCGTATCAATTTCCGTTAATATAGGGCATTTTCTAACAGTGTGGATGCAAGTGGCTTTTCACTATTACAGACTATTCGCAGTTTCTTCACACTTTTTGAATAAAACCTTTGAAAAATCACACCATGTATGATGTGTTTGTCTGTTTCTTAATTATGTTATGTATCGCAAGCGTTTTATACTTGTGTTAACTTAAACGAACATAAAAGTACCAAATTTTTTGTTAAATTGAAATTTAATTTACATTTGAACTATACGTTATAATATATCCATTGCAATTAATATGAATAAAGGCAGTAAGAAAATAGGTGTTGGTAGTTCCTAGTAAGAAATAGTTATCATGCAATTATTATTAAAGGGAGTACGCATGAATACAGTATGTTGTTCCTTCAATGAATTTTTCTAGAAGATTCTGTTAAGCTTTGTTTGCATGAGGCAGGGGAATATTCCGGTAGTAGAACGCTAGCTGGGCTTCAAAAAAGTTGGAAGTGACCGCGAATGAACTGTATTTAATGTTCTTATCGGCGAAGTATTTCATGTAGATAACAATTTTACTCACTTCTATCACGGGAAAGCCAAGTTGCAACTGTAATTCACGCATTGCAAAAAATTGCTTCAATTTGGGCTACAGGAGTCTCGTCATTTTCAGTTCCATGGCTCTGATCCCCTCAGGCCTCGACACTTCCTTAGTCTCATCACAGAGTGCATAGGTACAGAGAGCCGAAATGTCGTGGTGGTTTCTCTGCTGTAGCATACCTATTCTATGCTAGGCTGCACAAGGCTCTGGCACGGGCCTTGTGCCTGATTGGCTACTGCGCATTGCGAAATGTTCTCTGTTGGCTATGGAAAGTAGATTACCCGGGGCTCATTGTCGAACAGTGTTCCGACAGGTTGCCTGCGAGTGACGCAATTTTGATGACGTGTGCAGTTGGAGTTCGCGGAATAAGCGGTTGTTTCATCTGTGTATGCTTAAGAACTCTGTGGTCTCATTTTAGTTCGAGTGCCACATTTTATTCTTCGTAAGCAGTACGTATTTCTGTATTCGCGTTGGTTTTCAAACACATTAAAGGCTCTTCACGGCAAAGTGAGCACTTTTGACAGCCATGCTAAACATCTGCGTGTATGCACATTCCGAATACCTACTTCCACCATATGTAACATTAACACTTAATTCGTGCTTCAGTCGAGTGAGACTGTGAAATTATTATAAGAGTAAATATTTTAAAATTTTACTAATTAATTCACTTATAGGCCTATGCATTCAAAATACAGAAAGGAAATCAAACAATGATATCCGTATTCTCAAATGTTTTCCTAACACTTTTATTTCAGCGTCAAAACATGAAACTAATCTATCTTCGTCGTTACCAACTTTAGAAGACGCATGCCTGTCAATGTGCCCGTTAAAATACAAGCAGACACGGGCAGTGACATTTTTCAAAGGTTTATTTAAAAAGTGCTTTCTTCATTGTGAACAACCTATACTTACGAACACACACTAAAAAACAGTTTTATGATGACCAAATAATTTTTTTGGTGCCCACATCACTTTTTTCTCTATGTGGGCCTCAAAAATATTTTGTGGCCCCAACGAAGTTGTTTTGTCACTTCAATATTTAGTGGCAACCACAGAAGTACTTTTTGGTCACTGATAAATTTTGTATCAGTGTGTTGGTTAGTCTCAGTAAACATTCTACAATGTTAGCATCAATACTGGTTACTGAGTCTCATAAATGTGTTTTGCGGGTTGCGAACATTGGGAGGTGAATTACGGTTCAACGTCTCGTCGACAGCAGAGCATCGAAAAGAACCATCGAAGGCATTTATTAAGGTTCCCGTCTACCTGGAGCTTTTTCCCGCGTTTGTGACCGTGAAGCACCTGAGCGATAAAGGCGACTCTTCCACGCGCATCAAATCCCTCATCACCGTTAAGCACAAGGCTATGAACTGGCGTGCAGTGTTTTAGTCGCACTGCGTGTAGCTATGAAACTTTCAGCGGTGACCCTGTTGTTTTATTGGTGGAAAGTCTGTAGGAAGGTTCAACCCAGGGCCCTTGAGTGTGTGTATTTGTATAACGGGTATGTTTTGAGTTACAATGATTTGGAAATGCTGTTTTAAGCCATAAGCCATTTTGGAGTACTTTTAAATGGCATTCCTAATGTACATGGCGTGTTGAAAGCACTCAACAACCCTCATCAGAAGTGTGTTCTTTTCGTAGATGAGCACACTGGGCGAAGGTTTTTCTCGTAGAAAAACGTGTATTTCAAAAGCACTGCAACGCAGTTCAGGCACCAGGTAGGCGGAAGTGAAGGAGTGATTCTGGACAACTACTGAAAATCTAAATGTGAAAGGCCGTGTCCGGAGTGGAAGCCAGGCCCTGCCGATCGTAAGTTCGCTGTATTGCCGCTGCATCATCTCGCTCGGTACCGCAAGGTTTGCCTTGAGCGTTAAAAGTTTGCGAATGTAATAGGTAGTACACACGCCAAGGAATACATGTTTCTCATTACGTAAAGTTTATTTACTGCAATCATTTATGTGTAACATTTACTAACTTGAGATAAAGGGATACTGTTATTTGTCCCCAATTTCTTAAGAATAGCCCTCATAAATGCGTTCGTTACCTTTAGCAAGGACGCCAACACAGACAAATAGGATGTGCTCGTTGTCAGACCAGAAGGTGGCCACCTCCAATATATCAGCGTGCGTCTGCAGAATATAACGAATGTAGCTTTGCAGTTGCAGCAATATGTTTTACTCTGGACGACGTGAATACTATGGCTGCCAGATAAATATTTGTTGGCAGCCAATAAATATATTTTCAATTAACAAATGTGTTAGTGAGCACGGAATTGTTTTATGACTTGTTAATTTACTTGTTATTGTGCACCACAATCTGTTTTTTTTTAAACGACTAAAAATCGCCTTGGACAGCATCAACCATATAGTTTGTGAAACAACTGACTAATCTTTTCATTCATTAGAAAATATTTTGTTTTATGGACACTAAATCACATTAATGAGTGATGAAAAATGTAATTATACAACAACTTTCCTTATTACATTTTAAGTGAGGATACTTTACAAATATTAAGGAGAAAGATTTATGTAGCCAAACAAAGACGTTCTTATGCATTATGAATTTACCAATTGCATTCTAGCCCCAACTGATGTAGACACAGAATACCTAAATAGAAATCCTGTTTTCCGATAAAGTCAATACGCACGTGTTTTTAGGCATGTCAACAACAATATCATTCTAATATGGAATCCAGAAAATCCGCACTGCACATATGAACACATTCGTGACAGACCGAATTTTAATGTTTGGTGTAGCTTCGCGCACTATAGGACGACAGGCACCTTTTCCTTTGCTGAGAATATCATAAAAGATTTCACTTCGTAGGCGTATAGACGTAACATTTTACGCATGTTTCTAAGTAGCCTTGACTTTGTCGCTACTAGGCCACCTGAGTTATACAGAGTGATTGCTAGTAGGGTACTGAGTTACTTTACTTGGTGCAGACTAAGGGCCCCTGTCATTGTTGAGTAAGGGGTAAACAAATACGCGTATTCTACGTTAGTTAACACAAAAGTATTTTATTTGCCTGAAGGTAGCATAGGTATTTACACACACACTGGCGAGACTGAGCCCCCTTACAATTCGTAGGCCTGAAGGGCTTGTGGGTGGAATGCTATGCGTCGGGGAGAAGGTTGCTTGAATGGAGGCGTTTTTTACTTAACTGTGACTGCGTCTTTTGGTGAGTTGTCTTCGTTGGTGGTAGAGGTCTGGTGAGTGGGGTGGCCTTTTTACATGCCCTCGGACTGACTCTCGTTGGCATGCTGTACTCAGCTGGCTTCTTCCTTCGGCTTCGACTGACTCCCTACAACGTCATGCTGGACAACTCCCTCTCGCTCGATGTGGCACTCCTCGGTTGAAGCTCACCACTCGTCTTCGCATTTGGTTGAAGTAGCTGGGTCAGCTCAGGTTCCCTTCTCGGAAGTCCGGAATTGGTTTCCCGGGACTTGTGATTTCTATTTGATCTCGGCTGGCGTTCCTCGTCGGAGACCTCAAGTCCCTTCTCCTACTTCGACGTCTGCCACAACTCGTCTCGCGCTCCCGACTTCTCCGCCTCGGAAACTGCCACTACATTCTGGGGAAAGAACTCATAAGTTCTCGGCGCTTCTACTTGGTTTGTCTCGGAAATTTACACATGAAGTTTCGGCTGTTCCTGGGTTCTCTCCCCGGTGATGTCACAATTGACTTACTGACTGAATGACTGCTTTCCTCGTCGACATCCGGAGCATGACTACATCTTCTCGGGGGTGGCGCCTCTTGGTATGAGGCTGCCAGTTGATTCTGGGAATTTACTCATAAGTTCTCGGTACTGTTCTTGTCACATGACTGTCTTACAACACTCTCGGCGCGGGGAGCTCGCTGCTCCACCTCTCGGCAAAGTTACTGAACATCTGACAACTCGTCTCGGCCACGGAACTGAACTGACGTCACTGGCCAGGATCCGAACCCTGCCTCGACTGACTCACCCGACTGCCGCTTCTCTGCATGCGATAAGACTGCCTGACTGATTCTCACTCATGCTCTGGTCCAGAGCCTCTCGACGGCGCGGATTCAACTGACTCTGAACAACTGACCTCCTGCCTCGACTGCTCCTGAATTTAACTCGTGTCCCGCTATATTCAAGTTAACTGTCAGCAGTTTCTAGAGAGAGAGAAATTGGGAAATCCCCTGTGTACCTCGCACGATTTTGTGCATGATTTTGCTTCTCGTCAGCAGCTTGTGTTCTCCGACTAGGACGGAGGGAGGGTGAAGTTACTGTGGCGGGGATTCCTATGGAGCTAGGTCTGCACTAATTCTCGTCGGGGGCACCCCCGGTGTCCTTCGTCTAGGGCTTATCTATCAGCTATTTAACGGGACTTACCCTCTTTCATTCGGCTTCGGTTCTTCTCCGAGTGTGAATCCCTGGAAGTTTCGTTGTCAGCTGCCTGCCCTGGCTAGCTGGCTGCCTGCCCTGGATAACTATAGAAAGGTGTGGAAACAGTGCAATTCCTATCCTAGTACACGCCACGCATCAACTTTGAATACTGCAGTACATGTGAAGCACAATGAACTGACATCTAAGGGCTGCATTGGAATGTTTCTTACATATTGTCAAAATTCGCTTGAGGCACGCTTTGGTGTCCAATTCGACAAAGATCTTCAATACTGTCTCTTTATCCTTAAACAACCTCATTATACTTGTACACTCCATTATACTTGTACATTCCAAATGACACCCTAGGCCATTTCCCATCGTGTTGTCATTTCTATTCCAGTTTGTCCTGAAAAACAACTTGAAATACAACTTATGTAATCGCAAAACTCATGAAAAAAAATAGCACTACTCTATGTTTTATGGTTACAAGATAATGATTTTTTGAAACTGTAACAGAGCAGAGTGAAAAGATGTAGGCCGTTCTTAATATCAATATCTCGAGAGCCCGAGAAAACGCGCCGATTGGTAGCATCGTCCTGCACGATCTACACATGCGAAAATTCGGGAGAGACCCCGCCGGGAATCGAACCCCGCTTGCCTTGGTGGGAAGCGAGTAGTCTAACCACTACACCACCGTGGCCCAGAAACTGTAACGGGACTTGATGGAGTTCCATCATACTTGTTACAGGCGAGACTTCAGTGTTGTAAATTTCTCTCATTTGCGTGTGTACACCATTTATGAAAGTCTCTGGAGGACTGTGAATTAATGTTAAACTTGTAGTGCTCGAATGGTTGATCTACTTGTAGTAAATTCAACAAAGAAAATAAAGCCTAGCAGGAATGACATCTCATGAAGTAAGAAATAGTTCCTAGAGTCTGTACAGGCCTGTTTATCGAATGTAACACGAAAATATTTGTTTTATAAAACTGGAAGAACACCTGGTATACAGGAAGGTATTACAAAGGCGTAGGATCCGTGTTCGTACAACTTTGCTTCCCCATTCTAAACATTCAAGCGAGGCATATTTAGTGAAATGTAAAAGTTTTGTTCTTCAAAATCGTACTTCAAAATTGTTATAACTACCTGGAGGACGTGTTGATCTTGACCTGTCCAAAGAATGCTCGAAATGGGGCGGGATAGCGGGGTGAAGAAACGGCGGGATGAATGTAGGAAGAGAAAACGAAAGCAGGGCAAGGGGGAACGCTAGCAGAGGTTGTGACCACACTACGCACATAGTTACGTCACTTCTCGAAGAGTTTCTGGCATGGTGCAGCCAGGGAACTTACCAGAGACATCAACATGTGAGAAGTTGTGTCCAACTACAGAGATGAGCACGCGCTGCCACATTTACAGCAAATTACTATGTAATACTTTATGTAAATTATACTGGGAAATTTCATAAATATATAGAAACATTAGTTTAAAATGTCTTCTATGTCATGTCAAAAGAGTCGTATTTGCAATACATTTAGAAGAAATGTTCGCACTGGTAAGGAATCTTTTTCAGTCGCTAAGTAAAAATTGCGAACTTTTATGTCGTACGATAATTATTTCACTTAAAATAAATTAATGTCTTAACGAATGTTGTATTATTTAAATAGGAAAAAATCACTTTAAGCTTGGTTTAAAGTACAGAAAATTGCATTGGCTTAAACTTAATTTCCTAGGTCATGATATCATGCAGTTACCTATATTCCCATTCGCCAAATTATTTTGTAATCAACTGCATAGCCTGTAATAAACTCGAAAGCAGCGTGCGGACTAGGTATGCTATTACAAGGCATAGTAATGCACTTTAAATCACAATTCTCAATTATTCCCAAGAGGTGAATTACATCCCCCCTTTATTTTATGATGATATATCTGTGCTTATTATACCGTCAAAAGAAAACCTTCTTTTGTAAAGATAGTGGTGTTATGGTAAAATACTTGCAACAGCAAAGACGAGAATCACTGGATCAAGTCTCTGTGCCCGCAAAGATCCATTTCTTATCACTGAGAGTAGAAATATAAACCTAGAGTATGTAATATTACGCATTTATATTTGGAAAGTATACTTATTTTCAAAAAAGCTTTTTGAAGACCTACAAAAGATTTGTTTGGCAAAAGGGTTTTCAAGTAATTTTCTTGTAAAAGTAAAAAAAAATTACAGCTCTTCATGAAACTAGCCGAGTAAAATACAAATTGTTGATATTGTATGTATATACGTGACACATTTTGGATTTGTTTGCATGTGAGGCGAAAGTTACGCTATCGACTGTACCTATCAGAAATGTAGGGCTGGACGTCCATAATTTGGCAACAGATCATAGTGCAGTGAGAAACGTCAGTAAACTAGAAATCACTGTGTTTTGAAGCACATTTAGGAACGGAATATATTCGAGAATATACACTGTTGATGTGTACATAGGGACTAACATTGCGCATTGCCACAGTCAGTGAAAGAAAAAGAGGTTATAATTAGTTAGTTTCTAATACTTTGAAAACGTTTGTAATTTTAATTGCTAAATGATATTGCGATGCAGCCTGGAATTCCAACAGCAAATACGTACTTTCAGGATAACAGTGAGGTTAAATTTTAAGCAAGGAATAGCTTCGATACAGACGAAATCTTAAACTTTCTGATGCACTGAAATTCTAGCCAGTGATACGTTTTCTTTTTCGAGATACAGCACAGAAAAGTCAGCGCATTCAGTGATACGTGAGCTGGAAATTACAATTCTCTGCACACCCGAGCCGCTGCTATAGTGAGTGGGAAGTGGAGTGGAGAGATTTGGGCAGCTCTTAACAGCGTGGTCTTGAGAGCCAGTGATGGTGAAGCGAGGTGATAATTGAGCAACGCCGGAATGCAAGAACAGGGGGAGGGGGGAGACCCCCGAGAACACCCGCCGAGCGGCCAGCGGCATCGTCCGGCACGATTCTCACGTGTGAAAATCCGGGAGTGACCCCACCGGGAATCGAAGCCGGTTCCCCTTGGTAGGAGGAGAATAGTCTGATCACTACACCACTGCGGCCTCTGCTGCTATAGTGAGACTTTTCTAGAGTCCTCCGGGACGTGACAAATAAACTGCATTGCATCTAACCATACACGTGTTTCAGGAGTCGAGCTCTTCCACATGAGGAACTGGCGAACTGCTGAGGTGTCGAACTGTAAGTAACTGAGCGGCTATAGAGTAATGAGAGCTATAAAGTAATGAGAGCGGCTGATTGTTGGTAGGTCGCGACGTCAGACAGGTGAAGTCACGCACCGCGGAACGTCGTCGGAGCGGAACTGACGTCTGTCGTGTGACCAGTCTTCGCCCATCTTCCTCCCTCGGGTCCTTAGACCAATGTTGCGCGCGGCGCTCCGCCCTCCTCAGTGACAGATTCCTGTCTTTTTCGTCCGTTCTCAAGAGAAATGATAAAGAGACGTTCGGCGGAGGAGAAATGATTCGGTCTCGGCTAAAGAGCGCTCTTTTTTTAAGCTGGCCCCTGCCTCGTTTTTCCTCTTCACTGCTGCCCCACGACCACGGGATCGTTGCAACTGCCTGGCACGTGAGAACGCGGGGGGAGGGGGTCTTGCCTCCTGAGGGTTCTGAGTTCCGATCAGTCAGCGCTGACAGCGATGGGTGCTGGGTCCCACGAGGAGCCAGCTCCGTACCCCCGTGGCAACGTCACACCAGCGCAGAACCACATGCAGTACAGAGTCCAATATGCCGAGCGTCGTGCCTAAACTGTACGCAACACCGCCCACCAGTACCTTTCAATGACTGAATCAGTGAAGAGATTTGAGCGGCTCTTAACATCGGGGTCTCAAGAGCCGATGAGGGTGAAGCGAGGTGTGTATGGAGCAGCACCTGAATGAAAGAGCGGGAGAAGTGGGAGATACCCGAGAAAACCCGTTCATCAGCGGCATCGTCGGGCACAATTCCCACATGCGAATTGCCTTTGAAGAGGCGCCTATACTCTAAGCTACATATTTTAAAAGGACCCTTCCCAAAAAATGTCGAATTTTTGTTTTTTCTAGCTTATTTAAAAAAAAAATTCTGAAGGTACCTCTGTACCCAACTAGCTATTCACCTTGTGTACATTGCAGTACAGGCACTACGACTAAACTACCAATTCTTAATTATGTTACAACATTGATTTTGCCAAATTTTTACAGAATTTTAATTCTGATGAAAATATGATTTTGTATTGATCTTGTCTTGTCTGTACTGCAGTGCAATGTCAATATATTCTTTGGTATAGGAAGGTGTTCTTTGGCAATTTTCTTAAAAAAAAAAAAAAATGTAAGCTGCAAAAACCAAAAATGCAATTTGACGGGGAAGGTTACCCTTAACACTGCCGCACGGTTATCTCCTGATGAAAGGTCAAGAAAGTGGTGCTAAGGCCTGATTCACACTGCGCAGTTGGCAGATGTACATGATTTTCCAAACAAAAGTATTTGTATTCGCAGCATGGAGCCGGCAGCCGTGCGGTTCACAGGTATATCTTCGACTACTCGACTGCCGACTGCCGGGAGATCCCAGCAATAAGATGCTGCGCTCTAGATATCGTGATGTAAACATGACTGATACCAACTATACTAATACAAACACATCATTCTTGTCCATGACAGCCTGTCAAAACATATAAACGTTTCATGTTTCCATAAAGTATCTAAAATATTTAAGATCAATTATATTTTCTCTAATTTATGCAATTTAGCTAGTCAACGAAATGAATCGGTTATTACGATTTAGTTTGTTAGGGTAGTTATGCTTTTATTGTGCTAGAAGATCATACACGTTTTAACAGCGTTTCTTTATTTTCAAAACTAAACTAGCAGTGTTTACAAACAGTATTTAAAAAAAAAAACGTGGTAGGGCGAGGATTACACATTGTAAATTACATCCGACAGCCTACTGCGGACTACCGACTACCTACTGTGTATTTTGAATGAGGCCTAAGTGGAATCGNGTAAATTACATCCGACAGCCTACTGCGGACTACCGACTACCTACTGTGTATTTTGAATGAGGCCTAAGTGGAATCGCCCGCCCTCCCTGGGTAAGGATCTCCTGTTCCTTGCCAGCCTAAATATGTGACGAGGTAGCGGCAGACCAGAGGTGGGATGTTGGTGGAAAATACGGTAGAAATCCAAGAGAACAGTCACGCCATGATAGTTTTATCCACATACTAAATTTGTGAGAAACTACGTGTAGACATATCCTGCACGCCGTTGCCTGTCATCGAAACAGGGACCTCCACAACCGGAGGTTAGTAGCTGATTACTGGTCCAAATGTGAGTCCACTCAATTACGTTACCTAATCAGAATTATCCGGCCACTAAAACATTCAAAATGTCCACAGTCANCAAATGTGAGTCCACTCAATTACGTTACCTAATCAGAATTATCCGGCCACTAAAACATTCAAAATGTCCACAGTCACGTGAAAGAAATGACACCAAGTTAAGTATTACGTTTCGAAATTACTTTAACACATACAACCAATGTTACTCATTTGTTGCAAAAAAATACTCAGAGTTCCCAACGTAATGTTTAAATAAATGCATAGAGTTGTGGACTAAGTTTATTCTTTGAAAAATCGATACAAAAGAACAAACACATTAAAGGGTTTTCACAGTAAACTGAGCACTTTTAAAGCCCTGTTTAATATATACTTGTAAGCACATTGTGTATTCTTCCACAATATGTGCAATTGACGTTGCCAGTGGTCTGATCACCTTATTCATGTGTTAGTTAAGAAAAAATGTGAAATTACTATAAAAAATTAAGTCTTACACTTAAATGCATAATAACAAATGGAAAGCAAAATAAATTATTTCCGTATTCACAAATGTTTACATAACACTTTTAATTCAACGTTAAGACATGAAACTACTTTCCCTCCGCGTCGTTGCAAATTTTACTGGGCGCATGCCCGTCAGAGTGCGTGTTAAAATACACCATTGCTTGTGAAAATTGCAACACCCAGAAATAATGGCTCGAATAAATCCAAACTCAGAGGATGTGTAGAACAGTGTACCAGTAATAAGTGATCACGATTACAGAGAGATGGCGTTCACGTATGGCCAGCAGCGCTTTTCGTGTGTTACCGGAATGGTCCATGTTACGCCAAGCTCAGTCCGTGAAGAGCCGTCAAACGAAGTTAAAGACAGAGCCAGTATGCCTAGTCGACGTCAAAGGCCGCCATATCAGCATGTGAGTGAGTTCGAACGGGGCAAAATGATCGATCTCCGGGAAACGTGTTTGTCATACTGTTACATTTTGGCTCGTACAGGGCATGCTGCTACGATAGTGATGCGTATGTGGAACGCAGCGATGAGTGGTTACTTGACCATACAATGTGACCACAGCACAGTATGACCGCCGTCTCGTCTGCATGGCCGTTACGGACCGTACACCCTCGTCCATAGTGTTTGCTCGACACTGGAGCACTGCATAGGGTGTGGACCTGTCTGCGTCGACGGTTCGACGCCATCTGCTGTGGGCTGGACTGGTGGCACGCATGCCATTGCGTTGGCTTCCTTTGTCCAGAAGCCACAAACGCCTCAGACTGCAATGGGCACGTGAACGCCGTCGCTGCAGTGCTGAGTGGCAAAATGGAGTGTTTTCGGACGAATCCCTCTTCAACCTGTCCTACAGTGATGGCAGCATACGTGTTAGACGCACCGTGGTAACCGCAATTTGGCAGCCTGTATTGTTGAGTGGCATAGCGGACAAACGCCAAGTGCGATGGTCTGGGCTGCCATTGGATAAAACATGAGTCCACGTGCCATATTTCAGTCAGGCAATGCCCAGCCACACGTGGCGAGGAATGTGCAAGCCTTCTTCAATGAACGACGGGTACAAATGCTTCCTTGGCCTGCACATTTGCCTGACATGTCGCCTATCGAACATGTCTGGGACATGGTTGGACGGCGACTTGTTTGTCACGCACCTATTGATGCTTTGTGGACTCGCATAAAAACCGCTTGGAGGGAGATTCCCCAGGAATATCCAGGTCCACTTTGATTCCATGTCACGACGTTTAGGGGCTCTGACTGCAGTACGGGAGAGCTTCACATCATACTGAATTTTCAAGGACAGAGATAATGTACAGTTCTGTAATCCTTATCAATTTTGTATTGTCATGTATCTAATATATGGTATAAAGTACATTTCAATCACCTGTATCCTTCTAGGCGTTGCATTTTTCACAAACGTTAGGGTATGTGTTGGAAAAAAAGGGGGGGGGGAGATTTTTAAAAGGTTGATTTCGAAAATGATTGATTATCAGTGAAATGTTCTACGAAAATTCATGCAATAAACAGCTGCTGGAATTAAGTCTGTTCTTTCTAGAGATCAGCAGTCTAGACCATCACTGGAAATGATCAGTAATCATGCAATCAGGACTATTTGCACGCCATTTAAGTTAGCCAAGAATTAGATCTAACGTAATGTTGTGGACTCGGGTACTGCAATAAGTGCATAGAAAGAGGGCCTTCACTGAACTGCTGTTGTTCAGGGTTTGCGGCATGGTTAATAATGTTAGCATTACCGAAAACGTCAGGAAAGGCGAAAGAGTTGAACGTCTCTATCACTGTAACTATGGAAATTACTTGAAACTACAGATAATATTACTTTTTTGAAAGGACATTGAAACTTTTAAATACTGCATGCATCAGGGTACATACGTACATGCATCTAATGCCTCACCGTCTTATGATAAAAACCATTAGATTAGTGTGCAGAGTGCAAAAACGAGATGCCCGACAGCGACACTATAATGTCCTGGTATCACTTTACCTGTACGCGCATGCTTTGTACCTCAGAATTGAGAACGAAAAATGAGATAGTAAGTCATTCTAAAAAAAAAAAGTTTAAAATGCAAATTACAGACAAACTGAAAATCAAAACACTATTTTGTGTGGAGTGGAGACTTTGTGTGGAGAGTTAAGAGCCAATGAGTGTGAATCGAGATGGGTATTGAGTAGCGCCGGAATGTTAGGGCGGGAAGGAACTGGAGATCCCCCAAAAAAAACCGCCTACCAACGGCATTGTGCAGCACGAATCCCAAGTGCTGAAACTCAGGAGCGATCTCGCAGGGAAGCGACCCGGTTCGCGTTGGTGGGAGGCGGGCACTCTAGCCGCTGCACTACTGCAGTGCCATTCTTGAACAACAAATATAACAATATTCTCAGTTTTAGGGCGAGAATTTTTGTTTGAAAGCAATTGTTATTGGGGTCTGATTGGGACCATGATATTATTGAAAAATTTGCTATTTTGTCTTGGTTTGGCGATTTATAAACTGACAAACATAAGTTATTTTATGTATTTACAGCAGGGCTAAATATTTTCATTAGAAAGTTAGAAAATTGTATTAACAAAACACTTGTACCAGCAAAGAATTAACATTTTCTATGTAAGGCGATATGAGGCATGTAAACAAGGAAATATCTCACACCAAATATTGAAAAGCTTTCTGACTAAATCGCATTTTTGAAAACTAGACACGTTAAAGTGATACACGACCTCCTAAACAATACACACGCGGGATATTCACAGATTACTCCATATCATTGCTGCTATGCTACTTAATTTTACAGGCTAGGCAGCAGAGAAGTAACTACAATCACCGGATGTCTACTCATGCGTTACTATTTTATAACTGCCAAACGTACTTAGAAAATGCTACTCAGGATGTTCGTTAAAATATATTGCAGATACGGCCTAGAATGTTTTATAAATATTGAATTTAGTTAACCGCTTATATACCAATGTGGACTGAAAGCACGGTTTGTTACACCAAAAAAAAAAAAAATACTAGTTTGTATAGGGCAAAAATGTANTACCAATGTGAACTGAAAGCACGGTTTGTTACACCAAAAAAAAAAAAAATACTAGTTTGTATAGGGCAAAAATGTATTTAGTTGCCAACAAAATTCTTTGTTGAGTAAACAAAACTTGAAAAGCAACATAATTTATTTTGTTCATCTAACAANCTTAGTTGCCAACAAAATTCTTTGTTGAGTAAACAAAACTTGAAAAGCAACATAATTTATTTTGTTCATCTAACAAAATACACGCCTGAATAACAATACCTCTTTGTTGGGCCAAAAAATATTAGACTAGGTACATAACATTTAGTTGAATCAACTGTATGTATTTGTTTGGCCACTCGTTTGATTGCCTTCTTCAGAATATACAGCTAGAGAGATTGTTTGTAAATTTGTGACAGTTAGGATAGTAATAGTAAAATATGAGTTTTGTAGGTTTTGGGACATGGCATCGGGTACAGGAGTAGGAGGCGATCAAATGATGTAGGGAACGGAGCATGGAGCCACCCACCATATTAGATTTTGTTATGCTCGACCGATTAAAATTAAACGTTTAACCAAAAATCTCTTCAGATATTCATTATTTCACCAAACAATCACCTTTTCCCCCAAACAATTAAAAAAAAAAAGTTGGAAAATATATTGATCGAGTTCTCAATTGAGCAAAGTAGATTCAGGGCTCCTCGTTGTATGCGTCACTTAGTCCTCAAAGCAGAAAAGCGGATTGGAGACTCCGAACCAGGTCCAGTGGATCAGTGGTCAAAGCTATGGCCTCCTACCACCATCCTGCACCACACTCTCCCCCAACTTCATCAACCAATTCAAAAACCATTTCAAACACACCTATTTCCTTCACTCCTACCACACCCCCTCCGACACCTCACAACCACCAACCCTCCCACACCACCCCTCTACACCACCAGCACCCCTTCTCCCACTACCAACTCCTACTCAACCCCCTCAATCCCAACTCCATCCACATCTCCCCCCTTACAATCGTAGAAAATAGGGNCACTACCAACTCCTACTCAACCCCCTCAATCCCAACTCCATCCACATCTCCCCCCTTACAATCGTAGAAAATAGGGGGAAATACTAACCAAATATTGTAAATTATACCTAAATAATTTTTAAAAATTCCGAAAAATGGTAAGGTAGCATTTATATAAAACAATTGAATAAACATCGAAAAATTCGAGACAAAATTATTTAAATATTTAATTTCTGAAGAGAAAATGTTTTTTAAATATTTCATGTAGTGCACAAAATTGTATAAACTACCAAACAGGAAGTTGTCGCAGATTACTTGCAGTTACTAATGTAAAGGCATCATCATTGTGAAATAACGAAATACTGGAAACCCCAGGACAAATCAAAGACTCACACGTTAATATGATTTTTTGAAGTTCGCGCACCACTAACGTGTGGTGACTGCTATCGGCACTGANGTTCGCGCACCACTAACGTGTGGTGACTGCTATCGGCACTGATGACCTTACAGGGCACAGCGCGCACTTGTTCCGTTCGGATCGGCTGGGCTCGGGACGAACTTTTCGGCAAAAACAGAAGTGCTTGTTTTCATATGGCAGCCTGTGCACTNCATCATTGTGAAATAACAAAATACTGGAAACCCCAGGACAAATCAAAGACTCACACGTTAATATGATTTTTTGAAGATCGCGCAACACTAACGTGTGGTGACTGCTATCGGCACTGATGACCTTACAGGGCACAGCGCGCACTTGTTCCGCTCGGATCGGCTGGGCTCGGGACGAACTTTTCGGCAAAAACAGAAGTGCTTGTTTTCATATGGCAGCCTGTGCACTNTTCGGATCGGCTGGGCTCGGGACGAACTTTTCGGCAAAAACAGAAGTGCTTGTTTTCATATGGCAGCCTGTGCACTACAACGGATCAAACCGGCGCCCTAACTTACGCTGAAAACGACCCTACCACTGACGTCTTGAGTGTTTAGTTCATGCTCTGCTGAAAGTTTAAATAACACCGCGAACAAGTCATATCTAAGAAGTCCCTATCCCAGTTTTTTTGTGTGTGCTCATATCTTCTGTACTGCCGCAGTAAACAGTTGGAGCGATGCTTAGTTGCAACTGCCATCAGTTGAGGTTGTCCCAGAATCGCTCGCTGCTCTACGAGAGGAGATATCTGGGCGGCTCTTAACATCGAGATGNCATCAGTTGAGGTTGTCCCAGAATCGCTCGCTGCTCTACGAGAGGAGATATCTGGGCGGCTCTTAACATCGAGATGTTGAGAGCCGATGGGAGAGAAGTGAGGTGAGTACGGATCAGCACCGGAATGAAAGGGNTCGCTGCTCTACGAGAGGAGATATCTGGGCGGCTCTTAACATCGAGATGTTGAGAGCCGATGGGAGAGAAGTGAGGTGAGTACGGATCAGCACCGGAATGAAAGGGCGGGGAAATGGGAGACTCCCGAGAAAACCTGCCAACTAGGGGTATCGTCCGGCAC
The DNA here is from genome assembly GCA_002778355.1 of Clitarchus hookeri. NCBI lineage: Eukaryota > Metazoa > Arthropoda > Insecta > Phasmatodea > Phasmatidae > Clitarchus > Clitarchus hookeri. The sequence continues at coordinate 1,005 of NQII01000205.1, read as the reverse complement.
GATTCCCAAATTTGAAAATCCAGGAGCGACCCCACCGGGAATCGAACCAGGTTCGCCTAGGTTGGAGACGAGAGCTCTAGTCGTTATGCTACCCTGGTCCCACCGCTGAAAGAGTTTCTCTCAACGAAAAAAAATACTGCATAAGTTCTTGAAGCTGTGAGTTTTCCTTCTTGCAAGGACTATTCCTTCTCCAAGGAAGCCAATACCTCACCGCTTGCTCTGTTCCGACTGAGGGTTAAGTCTGCGACAGCCACAATTGCAATTTTATGGGACGGAGGTTGGAGTGGACTAGCTTCTCCCAACCCACCGACTCTACATGAAATACGAATGGGAAGACAAACAACTCATCCAGGGTTTGTACATACCTCCCCCGTGAGGCAATATTTTTGAAATATTGCAAATGATGTATGGCCCAACAGCATAGAGCAATATATCGCATATCGCGATATTAGCGATATTAAATATTAGCGATATGTGTATAAGCGATGTGCGATGTTAATAATGTGCACTATTTGCGATATCAATATGTTATATTTGCGATATGTCACCGTCGATCTTCATCGCTCTCTGGGAGCGATACATCGCACCTCTACCGATGTGGTCAATATGTTTCTCCCTGGGAGACCTGTATGCTAGGGCTGTACGATGTCCGCTTTTCAATAACGTTACGAAATGTATTTACCAGATTGACATCGGCGCGGTACATCGCTTCCAGAGGTTACTGAAGATCGATGGCGATGTATCGCAAATAACACTTTATATTGATATCACANTCCGCTTTTCAATAACGTTACGAAATGTATTTACCAGATTGACATCGGCGCGGTACATCGCTTCCAGAGGTTACTGAAGATCGATGGCGATGTATCGCAAATAACACTTTATATTGATATCACAGATATTGGTCATATTGATCATATTGATATAGCAAATAAAGCATATCATTAACATCGCACATAGCTTATACACATATCGCTAATATCGAATATCGCTAATATCCCGATA